>JBCEWC010010263.1:0-17838 GCA_038996855.1 Solanum aculeatissimum | reverse complement strand
TATTGGGGTTGTCCTATGCTTAATTTCTGTTTTTAATACTTCTAGTTCTTGTAGTCTATCTGTTATATATTGCTGTAATAGTTCTAGTGATTCAGAGTATATTTCTAAAATTATCATTTCTTTTATTTGTCCTATGTGTTTTTCTAAGATTGTTTCGTAATTTTCATACTTTAGCTTAGTTTGTCGTAATTTCCATAACTGTTCATTTATCATTTTTATGTATCCTATATTACTATATTGGTTTAAATATACCATTTATTTATAATTATTTTTAAGTTTTAAGTACTGTATATATTTATATTCTATTTTAGATATCTTAGTTATTGAATAGTCTATTTTGTTAAAATTCATTGCCATTTTTTCTCTTTTATATTCTGGGACAAAATTAAGCAATGACAAGAAAACTATTTTATAGCTATGTGGAATCATTTTCAATATTACTCATGATTGGGTTGCACTCATATTTACAGATAGCTTGAATCCAAGCAATTCATTGTGCGAATACCAACTAAAATATGGAATGAGGTAAATCATAGGTACATAACTAATACGAGGATCAAAGATGATAACAAAAATATGAAACCAATCCAAGTGAAGGGAAACTATCAAATACGCCTTAGAATGTTGCAAATGCTGGATTATGAACATTCGCAGATTGGGGGACAAGTCAGCAGAGTTACCTTTTAGGAATCTAAAAAAATTAAAGTTTCTCTCTCTAACAACAGAAGGAATTAGGAATATTAACAACATGATTCAATCACCTTTTCCATCAGGGGTCATAACGGTCTCATGTCTCTATAAAATTATGCGATGGTACTATTTCCTTATGTTATAAATTCTAAAATTAAGCATGTATTAGTTTATCTTGGAAAAGACGTTGGTCACTCAATGGAAACAAGAACCCGGTTCTTGGTTGACAGCCTGTAGAAAAATACTAAAAAATAATTTGACAACAAGAGTTATAGTGGAAAAACTCCTTACTCAAGAGAGAAACACTCACTACCTATAATATGTAGGATTTCATCAAACTTCACTAACTCTAAAGAGCAATGTTTAGATTACAACTCGATAATCACTTACTCACTTCTCACTTCACAACTCTAACGATCTACTCTGATCTCTTACTGATCTACTCTCAAAGAAAGTAAAAATCCACTTCGTGTTACAACTCTCTCAAGGCATGTTCACACTTACAATAATTGTCCCTAAATAATAATTCTAAGTAGAACACACATAAAAAATAAAACTCTTCAAAAAGAAAATCTAACTCTATATTTTCTTTGTTCTAAAGTATTGCTTTATAATTTCCCTTTGCTTTGCCACTAGATCACCAATGTTTGTTGGGTGCAAAAGCTGCTCTTCTAAGGGTTTATTGATCCTTATATATTTTACCCCCGAAGAGTTATACTTAGACTTCTATTCTTGGTCAATATCCTTGTTTACCTTATTTAGGAATTTGTTAACTTAAATAAGAATTATTTTCGTTTTTCGCTCTCTTCTATTATTCGTCATGTGCTTGATGAACCTGGTTCACTATATTATGTTCACTTCCTGTTAAGAGCATTCACATAACACCCATTATCATCTTGTTCATGCTTTTGAACCACCTGGTTTAGTTTGTCATTATAAAAATACCTTATAACTTCCAGCAACACAACAAATTCTCCCTTTTTTTACAATGGCAAACTAATGTTGTCCCACCTATTTTAAACTTGCATTCACAATGTTAGGTAACAACATATCTTTCCTCTTTTGATATCATAAAAAGAAGAAAATAAAAAGGTTAAAAATATGACAAGATCACACTCATAGACTAAAAGCTTAATCCGAACGTCACATAGAGACCAAGACACAATCAATTTGAGAATATTAGCCATCCTAATCAAACAAAAACAGAAATATGAAGCACAAAAAATAAGCCATTCATATTCAAGTGTGCACTTCAATTAATCCCCAAGGGGGAGACACTAACAAGTCAATAATATCAATAAAACATCTAATTAAGAACCCCCAAAATATGTATGTAACAGTACTAAGAGAACACTATGGAGTATAAAACCAGGAGAAAAGTAGTAAGGAAAGGTCAAAGGATCAAGGCACTGTAAAGGATGGGGATGAGGCTGTGAGCTTTAGAAGTGTATACATATAGACACTACTCTCCTGCTGATGCTAAATCAATCTGTCCTTTGGTTGGGACGTCTTATACGTTTGTAGTTGAGCCTTCTAGTCCTTAGCAACTCAAAAATCAACCATCAACTTAGAAATTGGTCCTACCACCCTAGGAGCTGGGGGCTTAGATGTCTATGCTATATTGATCAGGTAGTCACATTCAACCAATGTAGTCCTATCAGTCATTTCCTTCTTAGTGATTTGATGCCCATCATCTAAAGGAACAAGAAAGACTCCAAAAACAATGGTGAGTAAGTTCCTATACACCAACTAGCGAGGACTAGGAAGTGGATGTGCTACCCTTGCCATATGTTTAATCATTAGGAGAGGTTTGTGATGGTAGAACTTGAGAAGGACTTTTGTGAGGTGGTTAAGGTTCATTAGGAGGTAATGAAGGTAATTGTTCCCCCTAAGGAGATACCTTAGGTGGACAATTAGGGAGTGTTCTTTTTTTTATGAGATTTCTTGGAAGGGAAGTGAATGGTATAGATATGAGGTGGGGAAATGGATTAAAAAAACTTAGAAGTTGGATATGATGTGTAATGAGTGTGTTTGACAATATGAAATGTCGATTGAAATCTCCAAGATAAGAAATGTTCACCTCGTAAAAAATATTCTCCCCACCTAAGTCTAAGGTGAATGGTGCAGAAGGGTGAACTAGGTTCTCTGATAGCATTACCACAATACTGTAAGGCACATAGATGTAGTGCATAAGAAAAGACTTGAAGGCTAATTTCATACCTAAAAATGAAGAACCTAATCCTTGCATGTATCTGACTTTGTGTAGCTCAAATGTCGAACATTAAAGGTAATATCATCAAACCTCATGTGTGCAAACCATCCTTAGTGGGTGCATGTTGACCTAAAATAATACAAAGATGAGGGAATTTGAACCCAATTGCAACCATTATTCAAACCATACTTCCTGATTTATCAAAAGACTGAGAAACTAGTTTATTGTTAGAACATTAACCAAAGTGTCAGATGATTTTTCTCAAATTGTTCCCTTCCTAGTGCCTTAGTAAATATATCTGCTACCTGGTCCTCTATTTTACATAATGTCATGATGGTATTACCCTTCTCCATATTGTCTCTAAAAAAGTAATGGTGCACATTAATATGCTTTGTTCATTTATGATGCACAAGATTCTTGGTCATATTAATAGCACTAGTGTTGTCGCGATTTATAGATATACACCTTATCTTTATACCAAAATCTAGAAGCTTCTATTTGATCCACTAGAGTTGAGCACTAAATGATGCAACAACCTCTTTTTCTACTTTATTGGTAGACAATGCAACAGAGTTCTGCTTGTAAGTAGTCTATGGAACCAAACACAGTCAAAGAAAATGTGCCATTCCAGATGTGCTTTTATGGTCTACAACGTATCCAACTTAATCCATATCTGTAAATCTAACAAGGTCAAACGGTTCTTCTATAGGACACTAGAGAACCAGGTTCATGGTTCTTTTGAGATAGTGCAATATTCTCTTGACTGCTTTCATGTGGGACTCCTATGGACATGATTGAAAGCATGCACACATTCCAATGTCGGACACTATATCAGGCCTGCTTGTAGTAAAATACAAAAGTGAACCAATCATCTCTCTATACTTTTGTCATTTACGATCATCCTAGAGTCATCCTTATCCAGCTTGGTTGTAGTGGCCATGGGAGTATCAGTTACTTTAGAATCAAGCATATCAAACATATTTAGTAGTTTCTTGATGTACTTATACTAATGAATAGAGGTTCCTATTGGAGTTTGCTTGATCTAAAACCCATGAAAGAAATTCCACTCACCCATTATGCTTATTTTAAATTCACTACTCATAAGCTTGGCAAAGTCTATAACCATATTGTCATATGTGCCTCCAAAAATAATATCATCAACATACACCTAAATTATCAATATATTAGACCTTTTCCTCCTAATAAAGAGAGTGTTATCAATTTTATACTTGGATTACCCATATGGGAGAAAAAAGTTGGACAACTTATCTTGGTGGAAAACTCTTATCTTAGGAGGAAAACCTAAGTATGCCTGAGTAGTCTTGATATTTGTTGGTTTGAGGTTTCGTTAGTTTTATGCTAACAAAAAAGCTTCATACCATGCTCTTGGAGTATTCTTTAATCCGTAAGAACCTTGTCCAATGATACACATAATCTGGATGATTATGATTCTCAAAACCTAGTAGCTATTTGACATAGACTTCCTCTTACAAGTACCCATTTAGAAATGTACTTTTCACGTCCATCTAATACAACTTAAATTACATATGTGTAGGAAAGGCTATTATCATCCTGATGGTCTGTAAGGACCCAGACCTTGGGAGACCTTAACAATGCTTGAAATCCCATTTTCCAATACTTTTGACCAAGGTGCCTTTCCAAGGCCACCTTTACGAGTCGTGGAAAGGTCCATGAGCTGTGAAGGAAACTTGTGTCACACCCCAAGAGGGTACCCTTGGCATGGTCGCCACTTGTTAGAATCATTATTGATTCCCTAAGAGAACCACCTGGCCTCATCATCATATCAACTCAATAGCGAAAGAAACCATTTAAATAAAGAGATATCATATGAATAAAAATAACTCCATTGTAATATAGTTTTTAATGAATAAGTTTGAATATACAATATACTTAATAAAATCTTTTATTCAATGTCCATGGAGCCTCTACTCAATAATCTATATGGTTCTGTGACAAGCCATGGATACCCCAAATCAAAGAAAGAAGGTACTAAATCAAAAGGAAATAAAGGCTCCTCCAGAAAGCAAAGAGGGCTCACCAACTCTGGAATGCACTAATCTAGACCTCAACGATATGCGGGCTAAAGTTCACTATCACTTGTATCTGCATCATGAAATAATGCAGGTCAAAATGAACGTCAGTACATGAAATATATTGATATATAAAATAGCTCAAGAAATTAAAGCTCGACTCACTCACCTCAACTTAACAACTCATACTCAACTCAATAGATATGCAAGATTATAATAAATCATCCTTTTATAATACACTCAGTAGAAGTAAACTTAGTTTAAAATATTATGCTCGATCAGTGTTTACATAGGATTTTCTCTTAATGGATATCTAATCCCATCACCTTTAGTTTGGTGATGCACAACGAAAGTGATGTCATTGCCAAATTCCTCCTAAACTTTCCACGGTAAACGACGATCAACTCTTCTCATGGATTCATAGTAAATGCCCATCTTTTGGGACAAGAGTCGCCAAAATGTATTGCACGACTATCCTACGCTGGCAATGTAGTTCTGTAGATTAGAGTAGTTATTCACTCGCTCCCAACTCTTTGCTCGATACTCCTCCCAATACTAAAATATGCTCAACTCATCAATCAACTCAAATCTCAACCTCAGTAGGCTTTTTCATATCAACTTATCTCAGTTCTCATCAACTCTGTCAATCAATAAAGACATTCAGACTCAAACACTTATTCAGACTCAGTAAATTAGAATCATCATGTAATGAAAGCAAGACAGATAATAGTATAGATGATTAAATATAGCATGCTTCACATGCTTAATCATGCTCAAGTTACTCAACTCATACAATCTCGTTCAAACTCAAACCTCAATTTAATCCATGCACAAGTTTTTAAAAAGATCATTCAATTTAGGGTTAATAATACCAAGTATAAAGTATTTATGTTAATCTCATATCAGTAGTCATTCAACATGAGAATTATCTTATATATTAACATAAGAAGTCAAAATAAATGTTGAAACTTGATAATTGGATGATAGGGATTTCAAAACTCAATTCTTACTCTCAATTTAGACTCAAATAGGTGAAAGGACATGTGAACGAATGTAGTTCCACACTTCAGTAAGACTTAAAAAACTGGAAATAGAAGAAACAACCAAACTCTAATCGATCCTCGTGACTGAACTTGCACTCTTGTTCTTTTCCCTCCTCTGGTGTTCTCAAGAAATCCCTAAGCATGAAGAATGGTGAGAATACCCTTAGAGTTCTGTTTTAAGACTTTAATTAAGTCTAAAACATCCAAGGGTTTGATTAAAAAGGAATTAGAATAGACACAAATACCCCTATTAAAAACTGTTGAAAGGTTCGACGATAGCTCATTTACAGGTCGTAGACCTTTCTACGGGTCGTAGATAGCCTCTCATAGGTGAAGTGTCAAAAAATCTGAGTTACTAGAATTTGGTGCGAAACCACCTCTATGGGCCATAAAGAGTTCTATGGGACATATGATAACTCGCAGCTCATGGTATTGAAAAGTTGATATTTTGATCTCCAATTAACGAAACCAATCTATAGGTCATGAATAGTTTTACGGGCCATATGTTGTCTCGTATATGGACCTCATACTTAGAAAACTACCCAAGTCATAGGGGTGACCTACGATACCTCACTTCATGGCCCGTAGATTACTCTACGGGACATAAGTCGCCCTCGTGGTTCATCTCTCAGTGATTTCTCTTAGTTTCTCTAAGTATATGCTCAGTCGAGATAGGATGAATTTGGGTATATACTCAGTCTATCTATTACTTATAAGTGGCCCTCATAGCTCAGGCTATATTTTACTCCAATACTCTTAACGAGAACAACCAACTACAGGTCCCCCAAACACTTCTTAAGCATCAAAATATGAAAGACCGGATGGATGGCTGCTAACTCTGGTGGTAGCTCTAACTCATAAGCTACATTTCCCACTCTTTTCAAAATCTGGTAGGGACCAACATATCTCAAACTCAAATTTCCTTTCTTTCCAAATCTCATTACACCCTTCATGGGCGACACTTTCAAATACACCCAATCATGGACCTCAAACTCCAAGTCTCTCCTCCTAACTTCAATGTAGGATTTTTGTCGACTCTGTACAGTTTTCAATCTTTCTCGGATAATTTTCACCTTCTCCATGGACTAGTGAACTAAGTCTGGCCTAATTAATTCTACCATGCCCAACTCAAACCAGTCAATCGGCGATCTACACCTCTTCCTATAAAGTGCCTCATATGGGGCCATCTGAATACTCAAATGGAAGTTGTTGTTGTAGGCAAACTCAATCAGAGGCAAATGGTCATCCCAATTACCGTTGAAGTCAATGATACATGCTCTAAAAACACCCTCCAAGGTCTTATTAGTGTGCTCTGCCTAACCATCAGTTTTAGGGTAAAAAGTAGTGCTAAGATTCACCTTTGTACCCAAACCTTTTTTAAACGATCTATAAAATTGGGATGTAATTAAGCTCCTCTGTTTGAGATAATAGACAAAGGGATTTTATGTAATCTAAAAATCTCTCTGATGTATAACCGAGCATAATCCTTTGCAGTATTAATCGTCTTTACTGCCAGAAAGTGTGCAGTTTTGGTCATCCGATCAACTATCACCCATATTGAATCATGTTGTTCATGAGACCTCAGTATGCCTGTAACAAAGTCTGTGTTGATCATCTCCCATTTTCATTCTGGAATCTCAAAGTTCTGGGCTACTCCACATGGCCTTTGATGCTCAACTTTAACTTGTTAGCAATTCGGGCACTTGGAAACAAACTCAACAATGTCTTTCTTCATTCCACTCCACTAGTAGACTTCTCTCAAGTCATGGTACAACTTGGTCGAGCCTGGATGGATAAAATATCTGGAAGTATAGGTGACTGACATCATCCTCTCTCGTATACCATAAACATCTAGAACACACAATCTACCTTGGTACCTAAATACTTCATCTTCCCTTTTAGCGAAAGCCATCACCTTCTGTTTATGCACATTTGCCTTCAACTGCAGTAAAATAGGATCTTGATCTTGTTTCTCCTTCATCTCCACTACTAGAGATGATGCAGATCCATTTTTCACAAAAACTCCTCCTTTGCCAGATTCATCTAATTGAACTTCCAATTGCGCCAATCTATGAACCTCTTTGGCTAACTCTCTTTTCTGCTCCTCTACATGGGCAGTACTCCCCATAGACGACCTGCTAAGAGCATCAACAACTATATTAGCTTTACCTAAGTGGTAGAGGATGCTCATGTCATAGTCTTTGAGTAGCTCAAGCCATCTTCTCTGCCTCAAGTTAAGCTCCTTCTGGGTGAAGACATATTGCAAGCTTTTGTAATCTATGAATACATCAATATGTGCTCCATATAAGTAGTGGAGTCATATCTTGAGAGTAAACACCACTGCTTCCAACTTCAATTCATGAGTGGGATAATTCTTCTCATGCATTTTTAGGTGTCTAGAAGCATAGGCAATGACTTTACCTCTTTGCATCAACAAATATCCCAACCCCACTCTGTAGGCATTATAGTAAATGGCAAATCCATCAGTCCCCTCAAGCAGTGTCAACACTGATGCGGTAGTCAACCTCATCTTCAACTCTTGGAAACTCCTCTCACACTCATCGGACCACTGAAACTTGACCTTATTCTGGGTCAGTCTAGTCAATGGTGCTGAAATGGAAGAAACCCCTCAACGAATCTACGGTAGTAATTAGACAAACCCAGAAAACTTCTCATGTCAGTCAGAGAAGTTGCAATGGGCCAATTCTTAACTACTTCAATGTTTTGTGTATCCACTCGTATATCATCTCCCAAAACTATATGGCCTAAGAATGCCACAAACTTAAGCGAAAACTTACACTTTGAAAATTTTGCATACAACTCGTTATTCTTGAATTTCTACAGAGCAATCTGACCTCATCTTTGGAATACACAAAAATATCATCAACAAATACAATCACAAACATATCAAGATACTATCTAAATACTTCGTTCATTAAGTCCATGAGGGTTGCAGGTGACTTTGTCAACCCAAAGGACATAATCATGAACTCAAAGTGACCATATTAAGTTTGAAAAGCTATTTTTGGGATGTCACATTCTATCACTTTCAGCTGGTGATAACATCATCTCAAGTCTATCTTGGAAAAAATAGTGGAACCCTGAAGTTTCTCAAATAAGTCATTGATCCTCAGAAGGGGATATTTATTCTTGACTGTCACTTTATTCAAATAGCGGTGATCAATACAAATCCTTAGGAAACCAAATTTCCTTTCTCACGAACAAGATCAGAGCACCCCATGGAGAGACACTCAGCCTAATAAATCCCTTCTCTAGCAAATCTCTCAACTGTTCCTTCAACTCATTCAATACTGCGGGGGCTATTCTATACAGCAAAATAGAAATAAGTTGAGTGACAGGAAGAACATAAATTTCAAAGTCAATCTCCCTATCATGAGGGACTTCAAGAAAATCCTCAGGAAATACATAAGGAAACTCGCTCATGATTGGGACAAAATCAGATTTAATATATACGAGGTGATAGATACATCCCTTAGAGATCAGTCTTCAGGCCTTGAGGTAGGAAATAAACCTACCCTTAGGCTCCACAAAATTTTCCTTCCACTCAATAACTGGTTCATTCGAAAATTTGAATTTGATAGTCCGAGTTCTGCAATCAATAGAGGCATAATAGACATAAAACCAGTCCATGCAAAGGATCACGTTGAAATAGACCATTTCTAACTCAATCAAATCAGCAAGAGTATCCATATGGTAGATGGATACCACACAATCCCTATAAACTCTCTTGGTTCAAATAGACTCATTAACAGGAGTAAAAATAAAAAATAGCTCAAATAAGCACTCAGGAATAATCTCAAATTTACTAGCCACATATCTTGTCACAATGGAGAAAGTTGCACCCGGATCAAGTAAAGCACAACAAGGAAGGGTAAACACTCAAAGAATACCTTTCATAACATTTGGTGCTACCTCTTGATCCTATTGGTTCCCCATAGCATACAGATGATTTGTCCCACCGCCTACACATGGTGAAATACCTCTCTGGTTACCCCTCGCTGGTGGTGCTATGAAAGAAGACTGGGCCTTATTGCTCCACATCGGGCACTCCCTCTGAAAATGGCCCGACTTACCATACTTTTAGCAACCATTCCCTCCATATTTACATTCCCCCAGGTGTATCCTGCCACATCTCCTACAAGGTGGCTTCCCTCTAGAGCCAAGGGTCAAACTGCCTTGAGACTGTGAGCCCTATGCCCTAACGTTTGGATAACCTTTGGACTTTTGATCATAACTGATAGTCAGAGGGCTGGTGCACTGGCTGAAGATTGTGCATAGCTAGTGGATCTCTTTTGGAAGTAAGACTTATCTTCTTTACTCTGCTTAGCCTGATTAGGCTCTGGCCCTGCTGACTTGGCCTTCTTACTCATAAACTCTTTTTTTATCTCTCTTCTAATCCTCTTTAGTTTACTGGCATAAACCATAACTCTAGAGATACCCATACATGGGATCAGAAATGTCGCTTTGCACTCTTTCTTTACATGCCTACCCAGGCCGGATATAGACTTTCTCATTCTATCCCTCATGTCCTAGACCATCTATGGAGCATACGTAGACAACTAGATAAACTTCAGGGTATACTCTTTAACAGTCAAACCCTCCTATTTTGAATTCACGAACTCCTAAACTTTGGCCTCCCTCAGCTCCTAGGGAAAGAAGTGATCAAGGAAGGAATTCTCAAATTCACTCCACTCAGCAGGCTCAATATCCTTACCTCAACCCTCCTCTCAATATTTATACCAGACATTCACCACGTCCTTGAGCTAATAGGCAGCCAGCTCAACTTTCTCAGTCTTATTCATATGCATAGTTTTTCAGCACTTTCCATATCTTATCAATAAAGTTATGGGGGGTCCCCCTCAACCTTTGACTCTGTGAAGACTAGTGGGTTCATCCTTAAAAATCTATATGTTTTGTTGTAGCAGTTGCCTCTTTGGAGCTAGAACTAGGAGCTGTGATCTCCGATTCCCACTCTGAATGACTACCAGTTAGGTGAGCATACAATAGGTCCTCTGAAAGCAACTGCTGTAGTAGGGGCAGGTGAAGCAGTAGGTGCTTGTGGGGTACCGGTGGCTCTAGCTAGCTGACCTTGACCCCTCGTCTCCATCTGAGTAGGTACCTTTGGTGGGGGATTCATAGCATTAGAGGCTAAAACATCTCTTTGGGTAACAGTACGCTTATGAGGCATGATCTTCAAACGTATAACACACAAATTAGATAGATACTTTAATAGAGTTAAACTTTGTCGCACGAACTCAGGATACAAGAGAAGTGTAACAATTTATAATGTCCTAGAGCCTCTTGCTTATAAAGTGTGGTGCATGATACACCCATAAACAAGACTCTACTAAACACTACTTCATAGACTCCCTAGGACATTTGAACTCTGTGCTTTGAAACTAAGTTTGTCACGCCCCGAGAGGGTACCCTTGACGTGGTTGACAGTTGTAGAACCATTGTTAGTTCCCTAAGAGAACTACCTGGCCTTATCATCACATCAACTCAACAGTGGAAGAAACCATTCAAATAAAGAGACACTATATGAATAAATATAACTCTACTATAATATAGTTTCCAGTGAATAAATTTGGAAATATAACATACTCAACAAAATCCTCTACTTAATGTCCATGAAGTCTCTACTCAATAATCTAGATAGTTCCATGATAGTCCATGGATACCTAAAATCAAAGAAAGAAGGTACTAAATCAAATAGGAAATAAAGGCTCCTCTAGAAAGCAAAGAGGGCTCACCAACTCTGGAATGCACTGATCTAGACCTCAACGATGCACATGCTAAAGTACTCTATCACCTGTATTTGCATCATAAAATAATATAGATTCAAATGGACATCAGTATATGGAATATACTAGAATGTAAAATAGCTCAAGAAAGTAAAGCTCGACTCACTCACCTCAACTCAACAACTCATACTCAACTCAATAGATATACAAGTTTATAATAAATCATGCTTTTATAATAAACTTAGTAGAAGTAAACTCAGTTTAAAATATTATGCTCGATTAATATTTTCTTAGGATTTTCCCTTAATCAACATCAAATCCCATCATCTTTAGTTTTGTGATGCACAACAAAAGTGGCACCATTGCCACTCCCGTCCTAAACTTGCCAAGGTAAAGGATGATCAACTCTCCTCATGAATCCATAGTAAATGTCCATCTTTTGGGACAAGAGTCGCTAGAATGTGATGCACGACTATCCTATGATGGCAACATAGTTCTGTAGATTAGAGTAGTTATTCACTCGCTCCCAGTTAGGTGCTCGATATTCCTCCCAAGAATAAAGCACACTCAACTCATCAATCAACTTAAATCCTCAATGCTCAGTCAATTAACCCAAATCTCAACCTCAATAGGCTTTCTCATCTCAACTCATCTTAGTTCTCATCAACTCAGTCAATCCATAAAGACAGTAAGACTCAAACGGTCTTTCAAACTCGCTCAATTGGACTCATCATGTAATTCAAGCAAGATACATAATAGTTTAGATGATTAAATGCAACATGCTTCTCATGCTCAAGTTACTCAACTCATATAATTCCGTTCAAACTCAAACCTTAATTCAATCAATGCACAGGTTTTTATAAAGATCATTTAATTTAGGGTTCATAATACCAAGTATACAATATTTATGTTAATTTCATATCAGTAGTCGTACAATATGAGAATTATCTCATATATTAACATAAAAAGTCATAATAAATGTTAAAACTCGATAATTAGATGATAGGGATTTCAAAACTCAACTTTTACTCTCAATTTCGACTCAAATAGGTTAAAAGGCATGTGGAAAAATGTAGTTCCATACTTTAGTAAGCCTTACATACCTGGAAATAGAAGAAACAATCAAACTCCAATCGATCCTTGTGCCTAAACTTGCATTCTTACTCTTCCCCCTCCTCTGGTGTTCTCAAGAAAGCCCTAAGCATGAAGAATGGTGAGAATACCCTTAGGATTTTATTTGAAGACTTTAATTAAGTCTAAAACGTCCAAAGGTTTGATTAAAAAGGAATAGTAATAGATAAAAATACCCCTTTTAAAAACTGTTGACAGGTTTTACGAGAGCCTATTTATGGGCCGTAGATGGCCTCTTGTAGGTGAGAGGTCCAAAAATCTGAGTTACTAGAATTTGGCACAAAACCACCTCTACGGGTCGAAAGAGTTCTATGGGTCATCTGAAAACTCACAACTCATGACACTGAAAAGTTGATTTTTTTATCTCCAATTCACGAAACCAATATACGGGCTGTGAATCGTTTTATGAGCTATATAATTTCTCGTATATGGAGCTCAAACTTAGAAAAATTCCAAAGTCATAAGGATGACCTATGAGACCTCACTTTATGGGTCATAGATTACTCTATGGACCATAAGTGGCCCTCGTGGTTTGTCTCTCAGTGATTTTTCTCAGTTTCTCTGGGTATATACTTAGTGTAAGTGGGATGAATTTGGGGGTGTTACACCTTGGTGGTGGACCTTGGCCATTCCTTGGTGTTTTCGGTCTTAACGAGGTGTTTAAAGCCAAGTGGCCCTCTATTGAGACCTTCACGACTCATGATCCTCACCACTGGCCGTGAAAGGGGCTTGTGGGAGGGGTCGTATCCTTGGTGACCATGATTTAGCCTAAGGGTACCACCATGGGCACCCACACAGTCCGTGAAGGTAACCATGGAGGGACCCTTGGCAAAAATCACTAAGTATGAAGTTATCATCTCGGAACTTAGGACCCTCCATAACAGGTCCTCATGAGTCGTATAAGGCTCCACAAGCTGTGAAGCCCCTTAGTGCAGGGGATCAAAATTATTTTCTTTTTCCATTTCATTAAGGGCTCAATGGTAATTTGGTTTACGTCTAAGGATTTGTATGACTTTTATTACTATCCTAAGACCCCTAAATTAACCCCTACTCATTCAATATACTCCATTCTCAATTCAAATACTTGGACTCAAAAATTCAAATTCCCAAAACTCCTTTCAAGTCAAACTTTGAAGATTCAAGTCGGAGAATTCAAAGGTGTTTAAATTTCAAGTCTAATTCACCTCATTTCTCTTAATATCCTCAAGGTATGTAGGATTGCTTCATGATTCCCTTCCAATCATGAAGACCCAAAAATCTATTTCTTCAATTTCATTATTTTCAAGTACAATTTGTAAATGGGTCTCTTAAATTTGTTTTAATTTGTTGAAATTGAGCTACAAGCTAAACTTAATTATTGATTTTATGATGATTTAAGTCTTATTATGATGATTTCCATGGATTTTATGAAAATTGAATATGCATGTCCCTTTAATTTATGAATTTGTGCTTGACTAATTTCAAGTATGCTTTAAATTATTGATATCTTCACGAATTTATTATGATTTTATTTTATTGTGATGTTTTAATTACGAATTCTAAGTACTCATACTATTCCTTCATCCCTCCTGACATATACATGCATGAATAAGAATTTTCATGAGATTTATGATGTGGGTTATTAAGTAATTATGATTATGACTATGATTTTAAGACAAGTATGGTTATGACATAACATGTGATCATATAATGTCTATAATATGGATTTAAGCACTTATGGGTGTGTATAAACCATTATGTACAAGTATGAATGAGCTATTCCTATGCATGAAAGTATGACATGAAATATGATTTGGATTTTAAACCTAAGTATGCTTGACAATGAAGACTTATTTGGCCTTTAAGCCTAAGTATGCATGACTATGAAGAATGATTTTTCCTTTAAGCCTAATCGAAGACTTGTTTGACCAGTTACTAGGAGCCACCCAGTTCTCAAAGATTAGTCTTTGTTTTGGCTATCATCAATTGAAAATGAGAGAGTGTGATATTCCCAAGATAAATTTCTGAACTAAATATGTGCACTTTAAGTTCGCAGTAATGTCATTCAGATTAACCAATGCTCTGAAGGTATTTATGGATCTTATGGACCATGTATTCAAGCCTTTCCTTGATAGTGTTTTGGTTATTTTTATTGATGATATCCTAATTTATTCCCGAAGTGAACAAGAGTATATGGATCATTTGAGGTTGATTCTCAGACCTTGAGGGAGAAGAAACTATTTGCCAAGTTTAGTAAATGTGAGTTTTGGTTGGGAGAGGTGGTCTTCCTTGGTCACATTGTATCGGGTAATGGTATTAAAGCCGATACAAAGAAACCTAAGGTTGTAAAAAATTATCCTAGATCGTTGACTCCTTCAGATATTCAGAGTTTTCTTGGGTTAGCTGGTTATTATCAGAGATTTGTTGAAAGTTTTTCATCTATTGCCTCACCATTTACTACGTTGACATAAAATAAGGCCAAGTTTGTATGGTAAGATGAATGTGAGAAGAGTTTCTAGACTTTGAAGGATTGGCTTACATAGGCTTCTATTTTAACTCTACCGAATGGTTTAGATGGATTTGTGGTATATTATGATGCTTCCCAGATTTGTTTGGGTTGTGTGCTTATGCAACATGGTAAGGTGATAGCTTACACATCTAGACAGTTGAAGGTGCATGAACAAAACTATCTAACTCGTGATCTTGAATTAGCAGTTGTGGTGTTTTCCTTGAAGATTTGGCGACATTATTTATAAGGGGTTCATGTTGATGTGTTCACCAACCACAAGATCTTGCAATATGTGTTCATCCAAAGATATCTTAATTTGAGATAGAGGATATGGTTGGAGCTACTTAACGATGATGACATGGGTATCCAATATCATCCCAGTAAGGTGAATATTATAGCCAATACTTTTAGTAGGTTATCTATGGGTAGTATGGTTCATGTTTAAGAGACCAAGAAAGATTTGGTGAAAGATGCACACTATTTGGCTAGATAGGGTATTAGGTTGGCTAACTCCGATGATGATGACATTCATATTCAGAATGAGGTTAAGTCTTCTGTGGTTGTTGATATCAAGGCGAATCAAGACTTGGACCCATCATTGGTCGAATTGAAGAAGTTGGTTGTCGAGAATAAGATTGAGGTTTTCTCTTAAGGAGGAGATGGTGAACTTCCATACCAAGACTGACTGTGTGTTTCAAATGTTGATGGTGTTCAGGAGGTGATTTTGAATAAGGCTTAAAAAATCCTTTATTCTATCTATTTGGGATCCACCAAGATGTATAGGGGTTCGAGAGAAGTGTATTGGTGGCATGGTATAAAGAAGGACATAGCCAAATTCATATCTGAGTGTCCTAATTGTCGAGAAGTAAAGGTGGGACATCAAAGACCCAATGGTTTGGCCTAAGACATTAATTTTCGTACACGGAAATTGGAGAATATGAACATAGACTTTGTTATTGGTTTGCCCCGTACTCGAAAGAAATTTGATTCTATATGGGTTATTATTGATCGGATGACCAAATTGGCTCGCTTTTTATGGTTAAGACTACTTTAAATATCGAGGACTATGCTAAGTTATACATCCAGGAGTTGGTTAGATTATATGGTGTGCCTATGTCTATTATACCGAATCGTGATACCTAATTTACTTCTCACTTTTGGAGATCATTTCAAAAAGGGCTTGGCACTAAAGTGAAGTTGAGTACCGCTTTCCATCCTCAAACTGATGGAAAAGCCAAGAGGACAATCCAAACCTTGGAGAATATGTTGAGGGCTTGTGTGTTGTAATTTAAGAGAAATTGGGATGATCATCTACCACTCATTGAGTTTGCATACAATAATAGTTATAATGTTAGCATTGGAATGACACCATTTTAAGCTTTGCATGGGAGTAGGTGTAGGTCCCCAATTGGATGGTTTGAGTAAGGTGAAATAGAATGAATTGGCCCGTACTTGGTGTTAGAGGCTATGGAAAAGGTAAAGTTGATTAGATAAAGGTTGAAGATGGCTCAAAGTCATCAAAAGTCTTATTAGGATGGTTGGAAGAGGGATCTTGAATTCCTTGTCGATGATTGGGTGCATCTGAAGGTTTCACCTAAGAAAGGTGTAATGCATTTTAGTAAAAAGGGCAAGTTAAGTCCCTAACGTGTAGGCCCTTATGCGATTGTTGAGAGGATTGGCAATGTGGCTTATAGGTTGGATTTGCCATCGGATTTGAGTTCTATCCACCCGATTTTCCACGTATCGATGTTGTGAAAGTTGATTGGTGATCCTAGTGCGATTGTGTCTTTGGAATATGTTGAGGTTAAAGAGAACATGACATATGAGGAAGTTTCAATTGAGATTTTTGATATGCAAGTGAATCATTCTCACAACAAGAATATGGCTTCAGTGAAAGTGCTTTGGAGAAACCAACATATGAAAAGTGCTACATGGGAGCCGGAGTTGGACATGATGAAGTGATACCCCTATCTTTTCCAATCTACTCAATTCTAAGGTATTGGGTTCTTCTCATCCTAAATGGTCCAAATTTTTTCACTCTTATGCTTACATGACATGACATGCATACATGTGCATGAAAATGATTTAAATAAGGTTTTGTCATGAGTTTTAATGATTTTATGATTTTTAAGTGATGAGTTATGCATTGTACCTTTATGTTGAAATGTTTCATGATCTAGTCAAGTCTTTCAAGCCATGTTCTAGCTCATTTGAGAACAAATGTTGCCAAGGGGGAGATGTTGTAAGTACCTAGACCTTGGGAGACCTTAACGATGTTTGAAATCCCATTTTCCAATGTTTTTTACCAAGGTTACTTCCAAGGGCCACCTTCACAAGTTGTGGAAGGGTACACGAGTCATAGATGCAACCTTAGTGGTGGACTGTCACGACCCGGATAGGGGGCCTAGATGTGACATGGTGAAGGAGAACCCGAAAGTCCTCGATCAAGCCATCATAG
>JBCEWC010010262.1:0-17838 GCA_038996855.1 Solanum aculeatissimum | reverse complement strand
TCATATGCATTGCATGCCTGCATACTTAGTACATATTATGTGCTAACCCATATTCTTTGTCTACATGTTCTAACCATCTAGGGACCAGAGATGATTTCTATCTTCCACTGGATGACGTGTGATTATCTTGAGGACTATTGCTTGTGGTGAGCCCTTTAGTTCAAGGGAAATATTCACTTTTTATCTACCTAGTATTGTTGTTATTTTCTTTACTTATGTATTGAGGGTGAGCCTCAAACTATGTCGAGGCCCTACTTTATCTTATGTAGAGGTTTGTTGGACAAATTAAACTCTTGTACATTGGATTGTAATTTTGTTGGATATTATGACTATTGAGATAGTATGATTTAAGAGCTTTGGTTATGGAAATGGTATTGATTATGCTTATGACTTGATGTTGAGATTGTGTGTTGATTATGTGCTTATGTGGAAAGTCCCATAACCCCGGTGTGCTCTCATAGCTTGAGTCCTACTTACCCACCCCTTAGAGATAACTTTATATGTTACGTGATTCATGATCATCCCATTCCCGGCAACATCCCCATAGCTTGAGTCCAAAGCTCCATTTCCCTTAGAGATTATGTGTTATGTGTTTACTTTCGCGCTTCCAAACTGATGATGTGTGTGATGATGCTACAATAGCTTGATCGAGGACTTTTGGGTTCTCCTTCGCCATGTCACATCTAGGCTCCCTTATCCGGGTCGTGACAAAGATGGTATCAGAGCCCTAGGTTTGTAATCATCCTCGGAGTCCAATATGCCACGTCAATTAGAGCCTTGTTCATGGGTGTGATGCACGCCATGTCTATGAACAAGAGGCTATGACGACATTTTAGGAATTTGCCTCATTTCATTCCTTCCTTATGTCATGCCGTAAGTTGTTACAATAGCTCTTTTTAAACTCTTATTCTTATCGCTCTTTCAGAATATGCCTCCCAGAAGAGCTCCCCTTCCCCGTCAGACTCCCGTAATTTAGGAACAAACTCCTCGGGCACTGGTAGAGGAACAAGTGTCCCATGTTGAATTCAGGAATGTGGTATCCATGTTGGCACAAGCTGTGGCCAACCAAGCCCGTCCGGTGAATCCCGTGAACATTGATACTCCGACTTCAAGGGTGAGGGATTTCACCCGTATGAATCCTCTAGAGTTCTTTGGCTCTAAGGTTGATGAAGATGCTCAAGAGTTCATTGATGAACTCACCAAGGTGTTGACTATTATGGGTGTGGGTTCGGAGGAGAAGGCGAAGTTAGTGGCTTACCAACTTAAGGATGTGGCACAAGTATGGTATAACCAATGACTTGTTGAGAGGATGGTGGATGTTAAGGTTGGATGGGAGGATTTCAAGATGGCCTTCCTTGATCAGTTTTTTCCTCTTGAGTTAGAGAGGCTAAGATGACCGAGTTCATAAATCTCCGATAGGGTAATATTATAGTGAGGGACTATGCTCTTAAGTTCTCTAAGCTTTCCAAATATGCTCCTATGCTTGTGTCTGATCCCTAAGCAAGAATGCACAAGTTCATCTCGGGTGTCTCTGATTTAGTTGTGAAGGAGTGCCGAATGGCCATGTTTATTAGGGATATGAATATCTCGAGGCTTATGACTTATGCCAAACAAATCGAGGGTGAAATCTAAAGGAGAGAAGGGTACACGAGGCTGTAAGGGCCCGACTTGATGGTGGGTTCTCCAATGTCAAGGGTGGTGGTGGGTTTGGCCATTTTTAACAAGGCCAAGGTTCGAATGTGAGAGTTGCAAATCAAAAGGTGCCTCCTCCTAAGGCACAAGTTGGGTTTGGTCCCCGGTTTTCTCATTGTGGTCAATGTGGGGAAAGCCATGCGGGTGAATGTAGATAGGTCATGGGTCCTTGCTTTAGGTATGGTAGCTTGGACCCCAAATTCTCAAATTGCCCAAAGACCAAGTTGCTCCCGATGATCAAGGACAACCAAAGGCCCCAGTTGGTGTCGCTCCTAGGAATAATCGGTTTTATGCTCTTCATGCCCGCCAAAAGGTGGAGGACGCTCCGGACGTCGTGACTGGTATGTTGAAAATGTTTCATTTTGATGCATATGCTTTACTTGATCTGGGTGCAAATTTATCTTTTGTGACTCCTTTGTTGGCTGTTAAATTTAGTGTGAATTTCGAGACCTTGAGGGAACCTTATTCGGTGTATACTCCCGTGGGTGATTCTATTATTTCCCAGAAAGTGTATCGTGGTTGTCCTGTGTCGGTGTTGCATAAAGTGTTCCCCGGTTACCTTGTAGAACTTGAAATGTACGATTTTGATGTCATTCTTGGGATGGATTGGTTGCATGCATCATATGCCTCAATTGATTGTAGAACTAGGCAAGTTAAATTCCAAGTTCCTAATGAACCCGTGTTGGAGTGAAAGAGTAGTGATTCCATAGTTAAGGGTCGGTTTATTTCCCACCTCAAAGCCCGAAAGATGATTTGTAAAGGGTGCATCTATCATATTGTGTTGGTTCTATAGATATGCTTATCTTTTGACTTGGGTTCAAATAGCTAGAACTGCAGTATTTTATTACATTTGTTGTTACCATATTTACTGTATTTTACTTGGTCAGCCAATGATGTCAACTGGGTGCATTTCACTGGTACTCACCCCTACTTTTCTGCATCTTCTTGTGGTACAAGTGCAGGTACGAGCCATGACCATTGTTCTAGGGTCTTATAGCTTCTTTAGGAGACTTTCGTGAGCATCATCAGTTCAGATATTCTACAGTCTCCTCCTGTTTAGTCTGTCATATTTTGTGTTCAGACACTATAGTTGTTGTCTTTTAATGTATGTATATATATACTTTTTTACTTAGAGTCTATAGTAGCTCTGTACAGGTACTTCCAAGTCTAGGGGTAGGTTGTTATTGTGTTGTTTTGCGTATTGCTAGTTACCTTGATGATTTGTTATTTAGGACAGGTACTATAGGTTTTGGGATTGACTTGCCTATAGGTAGGATCTGATGGGCGCCATCATGACCTGAAAGATTGAGTCATGACATCAATAAAGTGTATTCTCTTAACATTTCATATGTATTATCTTATGTTCCATGGCTTAAGTAATGTCTTAAATGATCATGTTATTCACTAACTTATGACTTATACTTCCTTCCATTGAATAGCTGCATACTTAATACATTCCATAGTACTAACACATACTCTATGCCTACATGATTTCACCATGTAGGGATCGACGCTCCTCGATATCCTATACGTGGCTAGCTTTGGACCAAAGAAGTCATGTTTTTGGTGACTCCTTTAGTTCAAGAGCAATATCCATCTTCTATCTAGATTGTTCATGTTAAGACATTGATACTTTTATTACTTTACTTTTGAAGGTAACCCCAGGACATGTCTTGTCCCCTGCTCTATCGATGACTTAGAGGTATTGTTAGATAATATATTAAGCATGTATTGTGCTATACTCTTGTATTTATGATGACTTTCCCTTAGTCCTTATCCTATGTATATTGTTGCTTGTGTTATTAGCAACGTGGTGAAATTCCTAAGCGCTTATTCCCCATAAAGTGTGTTCTATGCCCCCTTTCATTAGAATTGAAAGTTGTGACTGAATGGTCAAGATTCCCTATCCCATTTACTCCATAAAGTGCGTCCTAAAGCCTCTAGAACTACTTGATGATAGTTGAACAAAACTTCTTAACCAAGGATGTGCTTATGTCAGCTGAGTCTTTTTTGGGGCACCATTAGGTTCCTCATTCACCGTGTCGCACCTATGCCCAAGGCTTGAGTTTTGACAACTCAGCACTAATGCAAGACTCCACGCATAACTGAATTGAAAGAAGCAAAAAAGAAATTTCCTAATAGTCTCCATAGCCTCTCAAAGATAGATAACTTATGTCTCCATGCTGATCCTTGAGACTCTCTTCTACTAGGCTTATACATATGTGAGACCTATGAACCTCGGGCTTTGATACCAAATTGTTACAACCCAATTCGAGGGTAATGGGACATGTCTTTATTCTACTGAAACAAGTTAGCCTAGACAAATCATAATAACATAATACACAATAATGCAGAAGCAAAATCAAGATAGTATTACGAATAAGAAGACTATAAAGCATAAAGACATATTCTCAACTACAAGCCATCCTTGAACTGATTGTCATAAGGTAAAAGCCCCTAATATATCAAAATAAGAAGAAAATAAACTAGTCTCAATAGTGTTTGTCTCGCAAAAAGAACAAAATTACTAATAACATCCGACCATCCTATGAGCTTATTGGTACAACAAGCAACTAACTCTCAACTGTCAATGGCTCGGTCCATAAGAAGAATAAGAAGAATGCCAATTGGATTTGGGCTCACTACCTACACATATATGTAGAAAAACAAGGGTGAGTACCAAGGTACCCAACAAGCAAACCTAATCACAGATAGAGAATGAATAACTAAGCACTCTTTCCATCCCAACCACATACCTTCGGACTACAAACTTGTACGCAGGAAAGACCAGCATATACTCATAGGCAATATAAATAGTTACATTCTCCTATCATAGTGTCTCAACAGTGCAAACTTCATAATATACAAGGCTCACGTTATTCAACATATATCACAACCTTTCAATTGTTCAATCTCAACAACATACAAGGTTTAGATCATTCTATACATTACACTTAATACATATATCAACTTTAAGAAAAGGAATGATATGAAATGAAATGAATGATATGACATAGAATGAATGCTATGAAATATAATCAATGCAATGCAATGTCAAGTAATCATGATGCATGTCTGTCCTATAATATACATCCGCTGGTATAATTAGACTGGAACCTATGGAGGCCACACATAGATAATGTATCCGCCAAAACCATTTTCCTTCAACATTTGCTTTCATATCTTAGGTAGAACCATTTTCCTTCAACTTTTCTTTTATTTTCTTTCTTTTACTTTTTCTTGCCAGAACCATTTCCCTTCAACTTTTCATTTCCTTTCTTTCTTTTTCGTTTTCTAGCCAGAATCATTTTTCTTTTGCTTTTCATCATCAATGGAGTATCAAGCAGTTCATATCATCATGACACAATAATCACTTTCATAAGTATAAAAGAATAGGCAATATGTCCATCTTGTATCATTTGTTAAAAAATTATCAACCATTTTCATTGTTCTTTCGGTATTTTCATCACCAACACATTACATAATAATAAAATCATAATGTAGTTTATTCTTTCAAGTACTTCTTTCCATCTTCAATTAAGACAATTCATCATCTAGGTCCTCATTTCATAAGCATTTAGTTCAAAAATTCCAACAATATTTCAACATAAGCCTTTAACTCAATATTTTGTGTAAAGTAATTCAATAGATAAATTTATGTAACATGAATCAAAGTTCAATAATTAGAACATCAAGAACACTTTTATATTATCAACAATGACATCACGAGCCCATTTCTCAAGCCTAAATCAATAATAATAGTCATCAATTCACGAATTAAGTCATACATGTCGCTATTTTTACATTTCCATTACTCAAATCATATCCACTAGAATAATCCACTAATTCACTACTCCACAAGTTTTACATTAAAAGGAAATACTAAGTTCAATAAATTCAACAAGGATTAAAGTCCACTTGCCTCAATTTAGCCAATCAGTCACTCTAATGGCAAATCCTTTCACTTCCGAATCAAATTTGAATCACCATAATTTACTCGAAAATAAAAACACAATCACAATACGAACTAACAACACTAAGATCAAGCAATTCGGGAAAAAGGACAAAATCATTTCACTATAAAAAAATGAGCTAGAAATATGAAAAATTTTATATAAAAATGATCCTTGAGGTTTTAGGAAACTAATGACGCAAACTATTTTGAAAAAGGAAGTTGAGTTGAATCCACAATTACCATTGTAAATTGGAAAATCAAGACATGAAATCCCCCAATTTCTTCAAATTAAAACCCTTAATTTGATGGTGAAATCATGAATCAATCAATGAGAATTGAAGAAAATGATTGTAAAGGACTTACCTAGTTGATTCCCTATGAAAATCTCATGAAAAATTATTTTTTTAAAAACAAGCTCAAAGTGTTGGAAATGGTGAAAATGAAGAAATCCTGATGTTTTAAAATTAATCACTATTCAGGGGTAATTTGTACTCTACAAACACGAAAATCATTGACCTTGTGCTCCATGAATATGGAATATTTTCTATAAATACAAAGTTCACTTGGCCTGTACTTCGTGAACATGGAGTCTCGGCCGTGAACGCAGAGGCTAGCAGTAGCCTACACTCTGCAAACATAGTTAAGGGTTGTGAATGCAAAGTATAGTGCTTCAAGCACCTGATATCAACAAACATAAAATACCAAATTCTCAGACTAGACCCTCAAAATTCATTCAAAACCCAATACACAAAAACCAAATATGTAGTCTTACAAAATTTGATGTTTCAGACTCAATGGAATCGCCAAAACTTGAATTCGAGGTCTTCTCAAATCAGAATTTGATAAGTTGAAAAGCTTAAACGCCACTGAAACACCTAAAAATTAACTGCAGCTCATTCTAGCACTAAAATCACCACTCTAAATTACTGGAATCATCAAAAATCAAATTCAAGAATCGAAACTCCAAATGTTGATTAAAGTCAAACTTGAGTTAAGCTTTAATTGTATTTTAAACTCCAGACTTAACATCCACATAAAAACTCAAAATTTAATTTCGAACACTCTCCTAGATTAATTCTCACATTTTAAAACTGATTGAATCGACAAAATTCTTTTCTGACACTCAAATCTCCAAATGACTCAAAACTTCAAAATTAGGCAACATAAGCCTCAAAAACTCAATTCTTTAGAAAAAAAACTCAACTTTGTATAAGATTTTCATAAACCAATTTTCAAAACTAATCAAACATGACATGGAAAAACTGTTGGGAGAGGTAAATTATAAATTTATAAAATAAAGTAAAACATGACCTTCAAGGTTTTTATAGGTTTCAACTTTGATGAGGGTTGTTGTTTAGAGACTTTAACTTCTTTCAAACCTATCTTATTCGCAAATCAGATTAAACTTTGACATACCTCTACCTGTAAAAACTAATCTAGAGTATTTTCTTTCTCTTATCTTTTACAATTGTTCACTCAAGGAGTACGATATATTTTGTAAGTAGAAAGGTAATATCAAATGCAAGTTTCAAGCAGAGTGTATTTTTTTGCAACTAGGGTGAGAATTTTTATATATAACAACTTTGAGGAATAACTGTTAAAGAGCTTTCAGAAGGACCCGAGGGAGTTTCTTTCAATCATAGATTTTTAGGGTTCCTTGACTGAGGATTACACATCCATATTCAATCTCTTTCCAATGCTTATTTGATGCTCTGTCTTATACAAAATGTTGACTAATCTTTCCTCCTTTATTTTGAGGCGATCTCTTTTCATCTCTTTGCTCGATCTTATTTTCTGTCTGTCTTTCTTTATAGCCGCCTCTTGTTATTTTTCCTTTTATTCTTGATTTAAGAATATATTCTTTCCTTCTTGAGCCGAGATCCTAACGTTGTTAGCTAATATCCTCTTTTTTTTTTTGTGTTGATATCTCTTAGTTATCGTACCTTCTTTATAGCCTTTGTTGATTGTCTTTTTTTTTCTTTTTTGATTAAGGGTTCTGTCCTTGGGCTCCTTATAGTAACACCGCAAATTCATTAATCAAAATCATCAGGTGCTAACACTAATTTTGTGGAAACATTAGTAATATCATCCTAAATTACTCATCTAGACAATTAACTTAGACGAAAAGATGTTGGTTTTCTTGAAAATAATTTTCTAGGGGAACTAATCTGTTATGATCTAAGCCTAGGGCCAAGTTGCGACATGGAAAATAGGGAACCCAAGGGTACCCCAAACAAGTCTCATAGCATACATAAGCACATCCTTTGTTGAGAAACATGAGTCAATCATCAATAAATAGTACTAAGGGGATTTGAGACTTAGGATGCACTCTATGGGGACAAAGAATAAGGAATTACCACCATTCAATCACCTCTACTAAATCTAAGGGAAAGAAAATATGGGATGTTCTTTATGGGACGTAGGGATTTAGGAATTTTACTATATTGCCAATACATCACAAGCAACAACAAAACAAGAGAGAAGGACTGAGGAAAGTCTCCATAGATACATAAGCGTCGCTTGAGTCATACATAATATTTTATCCAACAATACGTCTAGTTATATTAGAATGTATTAACATAAGTGTGGTAGATAGAAAATGAATATTTCCCTTGAAAAGAGGACTCACCAATAGAAAAGTCTTCACAAAATATACTGGCTATGAGGAGGTGGATGTGTAGGAGCTCATATTGTCTCTTTGGTTAAATCATGTAGGTAAAAAGTATGCATTAGTACTTTGAATGTACTAAGTATGCAAAATGTAATGCAATAAGAGATCATAAGCCATAATAGACAAGATGCAAAATCTTATACAAAGGTGATAAGCTCAATATGATATGAATGATCAATGCCTTAATTAAAACGTGCATGGAAGGTAATTCATAATTTCATAATATAGCATATACATACGGGGGAGGAGACCATAACTGACATTAAGACCATGAGATGTACCACATGTAATTCTGATGTAGCCTCCACACCGAAAAAGAAGAAATCTACTTGCCAGGATAGACTATACCCCACATTGTGGGTAACTTGATCTAGTTGGATCTACTAGGGTAAGCCCATTTAGGGAAATAATAGTATACCCTATGGTGACACATAGTTATGAAGCTTAAGACTCTATATAAGGACCCATTGGGTCAAGTCCCCACCTTAAGCCTCATTCGGTGCTAATTCTAGTCCCACATAATACATATTAATAAGCATAATCATAACATGCATAACCTTGTAAATCATAATAGCATAGTAGGAGTAGCTCATCAACATCCTTTACACCTTCAAGTGAGCATTTCACTCTCACAAGAGGGTGAAACATAACATCAAAGGGCTTCATGATCTTGCATAATATTAATAGAATTTTCTGTGAATTCATAACATACGTGTAAGCTCATAATCATTGATAATATTCATAAACTTTCATACTTATCATGAAAGTATATCATTTGAAACCATAATTTAAATAGACCATAATGAGATTCAAAGATCCATTATAGTTTAAGATAGGGTATTTTCCAAAATCCATCAACTCGTACCATTAGATGGTAATTCATACTCATTGGATCATAATATTCATGATTTAGATCAAAATATAACATTTGGGTAAAGAGTTAACAAAACCCATTTAAGAAATCATCAACCCAATGTAATAATGTAATAGGTTCATAAATATCAACTTATTTCATTCAATTTAAATCAATAAGTAACAATTTCTAACAAGAATCATGCATATAATTAGTAACAAGAAGTACCCATAATAAAATAAACCTTGAAATTAAAGATTGGTCGAAAAGGATTTTGGACTCCATGAGCGGAAGTACCATTGCATGTATAAACCACATAGCTTAGAGAAAAATAGAGAAGGTTGAAGAAAATCTCGAATTTTTATGAATAACTTAGAAGAAATTGAAGCTTATTCTTCAATGGAGGATTTGAGTCTTCTTTCGTGATAGAAAAAAATTGAATGAGTGAAGGAAAAGGTTATTGGGGCATGCAAATAGGCTTAGGAAGATGTATTTAGGTTAAATGGGTTGCAAACCCCTTTTAGAAATGTACAAATACCATCAATTTTTTTTTAAAATAATATTTTAATGAGCCTTAGCGGCAAAATCGATGATCCAGGGTTCCATAACCAAAGGGACCCTTTGAATGCCTTTTTTAGCAATTTCTAAAGCTTCTCGGAGCCTTTCGACGGTCAAACTAACCGTCACCCTTTTTAGTTGCCCAGAAAGGCCTCAGTAAAATGGTCATAACATTTTACTCCAAATTTGAAACAAGGCGAAACATGATGTGTTGGAAAGATAATTCAAAGAGCTTTAATTTGTAGGTAGTGGGTGACCTAATTCCATATGTGCTATGATATATGAGAATTTGACGTTGAACCTTATACAAATTCATACCAAAACTTAATCGATTGGAATCCTTTGAACTTGGCTTGATGTAAGAGATATCTTATAACCCCAAATCATATGTAATATACATTGAATACCTAATAATTGATCCCACTATATTAGAAGTCATCAAGTTGAGTCTATACGCTTACGAGGAATGACTCGAATCTTAACTTAACATCTAGTGTTTTACACAACCTATCAAATTTAAAAACATTTGTTGTTTCTAGCAAGTGCTAGCCACTAGCTACTTCTTGAAGAATAGGGGTCCCATTACAAACTATGCCGAACATAACTTTTAGTTCCTCTAGGGTTACATTCATTTCACCCTTCTCATATAAAAAGTATACATTTTTTCTTATCGCTTTTCAACTAACTCAAAAATTAACAATCACAAGGCTCAGACCCTACTTCTATAACGCCTCTAAATATGCAATGAGCAAAATATTTAAGGAGAACAGGATGAAGTGGAATATTTTTATTGTGTTTTCAAAAGAAACTATCCCACGATGCACGATTTAACATGCATTCTCTCCCACTATCTCAACATTGTAGATTTTCTTCAGCACGATGTTTACACTATAGAGATAAACATCACGTTCGATTGGATCGAGGATACATAAATTGTGATTATTGCATATCTATATACAAACAAAACAATATGAAATAACAAATTAAGTATAAAATTACCTTTTGTAATAGTGATAAAAATTACTCAAATGTCAAATTAGGCACTATAAATTGATCAAGAGATGTGAATTTTTCTTCAATTTTGAAAAAAATATCATATTAGTTTTCTGAATTGTGAACTTAAAAATTTAGATTAGGATTTTAATAAGTAGAATGTGCAAGGGTTTTTATCGAAAGGCTTGGATATGTACATGTCTTACAAGGCATGGCAGGCCACACACCTTACACGGTATGGTTGATCACATGCCTTTTAAGGCGTGGCAAGCTACATACCTTTTAATTTATTCTCATAAATTTTATTCAGATATTACATCGTCTCGTGAATGGTATTCACTTCATACACATTGTTAAATAAACAAAATTTTACATGTATAATCTATAATCAAGAAACTACTAAATAGTTCTATTTTTGAGAGAATTAAAAAATATGTACAAACTAAAAATATCACTTATTTTAACATGAAACGACTAATATTTAATTAGTATTGAATGTCTTAATTTTTAAAATAATTAATACTAAATGTTTGCTATCATATATAAAAATGATTGTCCTAAATTATTTATCAATTTTGTTGTTCAACACTTCTCAAAGTATTTCTCAAAATTTATGTCTTGAACACTACAAATTTTATAACCAAATAAAATTTTAAAACAATTGATTTTTCAGTATTAATTTTAAGATTTCTCAAAATTAAGTTTAAGGCTTCTCAAAATTATACTATAAAGACACGAATATTAACTCAAAAGCCTTGTGATGCTTGTCTTTTTTCCTTTTATTCTTTAATTGATTTTTAGTCAAATTTTGTAGTTTCATATTAAAAATACTTTCACAGACCAAAAAATAAACAAAAGATATAAAAATATCTAATTTTTTTTGTAGATTATGATTTACTTTTTTAATCTAAAAATTAAAGAGAATTTATCACAAAATAAAAGGGCCACAATAATTATTATTATCAGAGAAATAATATATCATTTCATTAACATCATATTAATCATCAAAAGGAGAATTTTACTTTCTTCACATTAATAAGCTAGACATAGAAGAAAGTAATTGTTTAAGGGGACTTGAGTAAAAAATAAATTTAATTTACTTGCTTATGTTGTACCTCAGGAGGCGAAAATGCAATATATAGAGCACTTTTCC
Source organism: Solanum aculeatissimum (assembly GCA_038996855.1). Classification (NCBI taxonomy): domain Eukaryota; kingdom Viridiplantae; phylum Streptophyta; class Magnoliopsida; order Solanales; family Solanaceae; genus Solanum; species Solanum aculeatissimum. The sequence continues at coordinate 5,963 of JBCEWC010010262.1, read as the reverse complement.
TATGCATATTAAATTAAGAAATTAATGCATTTGACCTCTATTTTATCATCGATATATGAAATTTATTAAGTTCCAAGTTTGACAATAAATGTTAGATTATCCCAATTTGTTACATTATTAAATTTAATCAAAATATCACATGAGATCCATTAATTATATAATGTCTATCTTTTTCCATGTGTGTTTATTCATTGATTGTGTAAATAATCAAAATATGTATAGGATAATTCTCCTGACAAATGGAGAACTATTTCTAATACAACAAACAATTAAAAATTAATTTGATACTTTGTTAGTATTGTATCAAATCACATTAATTTGGACTTTGTCAAAGTTTTACTTTGACAAAGTTAAATCAAATCATCTTGAATTTATTAAACAAGGCGTGGAGTTTACCACAACTTACAATATGGTGACTTTAATTTTCACTTTTTACTGTTATATCAAATCAACTAAAAAATTTGTTAAACGTGAAAATTGGAATCCACAAATCCTAAAGTTTACACCTTACATATATGTTGAATTTAATTTTGAACTTTATCAATATAAAATAACTTGAGAAATTAAGGTTTTATTAGGAATGAGTTATATCTGACATGCTTTGAAGGACTCACAACTTGTCACGCCTTATAAGGAGTGTCAGGTCCCACCACATTTTTGGATTCTATTTATGAATTATGAAAAATTGCATTTAGATTTTGCTTATAAATTCACATATGTATAATTTTATATCCGTCCTGAGTAACTAAGATACTACAATATAAAAAATAATATTTCATGATATTAACTAATAAAACAAAATTATGCACACATACTCCTACGTCTGGAAATTTTTCAATAAATAATTTCTTGTGTATTGTTCTATGCACACATACTCTTGGGGATAGACTTATAAAATATAATTTATATCATTCAAAATATTTTGCAGTTAAAATACCACGTAGCTCATTTTCTTAACTTAATGTTGCTCTAAATTACATTCTTTAAGAAAATAATAAGATTTGTATATGTTTATGCCATTTGAAAGAAATTATGGTCAAATTTGGAGTCATGCCTGATTAGGAATCCGACTGTGATAAGTAGATAAAGAAGATTTTTCATAATCTATATTTCAATAGTATCTTCCTCTTTTATAGTATCATTTCTAGAAAATTATTAATGTTACGATTTTAAGAAAAATATCATTGTATTGTTGTATCAGAAGGGCCTTATATTATTTTAGGGTAATAAGGGAGTAAGGGCTGAAATATAAGTTTAATCTTTTGAATGATTTCCAAGACAATAAGGAGCCTATATGACTTTAGAGAACTGAATTCGAGCGAGTAGGACTACTCTTGAAATTGATCTTGGCCCAAAGGGTATAAATCTGAACATTATGGTTTGAGGGAGTGTTGTGAAATAGGGACTTAGGACGCGAGTTATGAAGTTTCTTTCTCTATGCAACCCACCACGACGAGATGATCTCTCTATGGAATAAAGGACATTAACAGATGCTACATCTTTGTTCCTCAATCTCTTCACTTGTCTATCCAATATCTCAACTAGAACTTCTTCATATGTCAAGGTTTCTTCAACACCTACTGCCTCCAAACTCACAATGGAGCTTGGGTCCCCTATGCACTTCCTTAACATGAACACATAAAAGACTGGATAGACCATACTCATCTCCATAGGCAATTCCAACTCATAAACAACCTTACCAACTTGCCTCAAGATTTTACAAGGTCTTACATACCTAAGGCTCAATATATCTTTTTTGCCAAATCAAAGCACACCCTTCATAGGTGAGACCTTTAAATACACTTGATCATCTACCTTGAACTCAAGATCTCTCCTCCTAATGTTGGAATAAGACTTTTTCCTACTTTGAGCCATCTTTAATCTCTCCCTTATCATCCTGACCTTCTCCATGGCTTCCAAAACCAAATCAAAACCTATCAAGGCCATTTCTCTCACTTCAAACCACCCAACTAAGGATCTACAATGCCTCCAATATAAGGCCTCAAATGGTACCATCTCAATGCTAGAGTGGTAACTATTGTTGTAAGAAAACTCAATAAGTGGAAGATGTTCATCCCAACTACCCTTGAATTCGAACACACAAGCTCTATGCATATCCTCAAGGGTTTGAATGGTCCTTTTGGCTTGACCATCTATTTATGGGTGAAATGTCATGCTAAGCTTGAGCTTAGTACCAAGGCCTCTTTGGAAAGATCTCCAAAAGTGAGTGGTGAATTAGGCACCACAATCCAAAATGATAGATAATAGAACCCCATGTAATCTAACCAACTCATGGAGGTACAATTTCAAATAATCTTCAGTACCATGTTTTAATCAGTAGAAAATGTGTCAACTTGGTCATTCTATAGATAATGATCCATGTGGAACCAAAATGATTCTTAGTCCTAGGATACCAACCATAAAATCCATGTTGACCTCTTCCCACTTCTAAGTGGAGATCTCAATGTCCTTTGATACGCCACCCAACCTTTGATGTTAAGCTTTGACTTGTTGGCAATCGTGAAATCTGACTACAAACATGACGAAGTCTCTTTTCATACCTTCTGCCAATATACTTCTCTCAAATTCCTATACATCCTTGAAGAATCAAGGTGAATGGAATAGGATGAATTATGGGCTTCTTTCAAAATCAAGTCCCTTAAGCCATTATAATTTGGCACACACAACCTACTTTGGTATGTAAGGACACAATCATCCCCCAGGAGAAAACCTCTACTTTTCCCGCTTTTACCTATGCTTTCAATTCAGCTAAGGAGGGATCAAGGCCTTGCTTGGATGTGACCTCTTCAACCAAGGGAGATTTGGAAACATCTAGAACTACCACACCTCCATCTTTGGTTTCATCTAACCTAACTCCAAACCTAGCCAATCAATGAACATTCTTTGCTAACTCCTTCTACCCATCATCAAAGTGGGCTACACTCTCCATGGATACCCTACTTAGGGCATCGACTACAATATTAGCTTTGCCCGGATGATAATGCATATTCATATCATAGTCTTTAAGAAGCTCTAACCATCTCCTTTGCATCAAATTGAGATCTCTTTGGGTGAATGCATATTGAAGACTTTTGTGATTGATGAAGATATCTACGTGGAACCTATACAAGTAATGACACCATATTTTTAAAGAAAATACCACGACCGCTACTTCAAAGACATGAGTAGGATAATTACGTTCATGCACTTTTAATTACCTAGAAGCATAGGCAATGACCATGCCACCTTGCATCAACACATACCCGAAATTGATCCTTGAAGCATCACAGTAGATGACAAACCCTCTAACCCTTCCAATAAAGTCAAAATAGAAGCGGAGCCAATTTTGTCTTTTAAAGTTTGCAAGCTCCTTTCACATTAATTGGTCCAAATGATTTTTTCATTCTTTTGTGTTAACTTTGTAAAAAGGGATTCTATTGAATACAATCCCTCAACAAATCATCGAAAGTATCCCACGAAGCCAAAGAAACTCCTAATATCTGTTAGAGTAAAGGGCCTAGGCCAATTTCTCACCACTTTCATTTTCTTAGGATCCACTTTGATTCCTTCAACCGACACCACATGCCCTAGGAATGCAATATCCTTCAACCAAAATTCATATTTATCAAACTAAGAAAATAACTATTTTGCCATCAAAGTTTGTAATACTACCCTCAAACACCTCACATGCTCTTCCTTACTCTGGGAATAAATGAAGATATCATCAAGGAACACAACAACAAAAATGTCAAGGTAGGGTTTAAAGACCTTATTCATTAGACCTATAAATATTGTTTGGAGCATTGGATAGGCCCAAAAACAACACCACAAATTTAAAATGCCCATACATTATGAAAGGTCATCTTAGGAATATCACATTCCCTTGCCTTCATTTGATGGTATTCAAAATGAAGATCAATATTACAGAAGTAGCTCGTGCCTTTTCAATTGATCAAATAAATCATCTATCCTTGGTAGAAGATACTTGTTTTTAATGGTGACCTTGTTGAGTTATCGATAATCGATGTACATTATAAGTGATCCATCTTTCTTCCTCACAAATAACACTGGTGCACCCCAGGATGATTTGCTAGATGTAATAAAACTCTTCTCCAATAAGTCCTTCATTTGATCTTTAATTTGCAATAGGCCCTGTGTCACGACCCGAGAGTAGGTCCTAGATGTGACATGGAGAAGGAGAACCTGAGAGTCCTCGATCAAACCATCATAGCATCATCACACATATCATCGATTCAGAAGCACGTACATTAAACAAATAGAACATAAGTCTAGGGGATTCCGGGGCTTTGGACTCAAGATATGGGGATGTTGCCGGGAATGGGATAAACATGAATCATATAGCACATAGCAATTACATTCTAAGGGGCGGGTAAGTATGACTCAAGCAATGAGGGCAAGAAAGGTTAGGGACTTTCCACATAAGCATATTCCCAAGCCAATAATATCATAATAGCATGAGCGGAAACGGAAGCATAACATGGGATGTCATTACTTAATATAGATAGCCATATCATTACAAGTATCACATAACATAACGTTCAATAGAGTCGATATGTCTAACAATGCCTCTACATAAGATAAGACAGGGCCTCGACATAATCCGGGCTCACCCTCAAGTCATAAAGTAAAGAAACATAAAGTAAAAATAAGGGTAGATGAAAGTGGGTGTTGCCCATAGAGTGTAGGGCTCACCATAAGCAAAACTTCAAGAGTCTTGATTAGCCGTCTAGTGGAGGATGAAAGTCACCTTCGTTCCCTACATGGTTAGAACATGTAGACAAGAGTATGGGTTAGCACATAATAATGCACTAAGTATGCGAGCATACAATGCATATGAATATGAACCTACAACCAATAATATGGAAAGGGCACATATATAGAAGGAAAATATAGGAAGGAATGGTATACCAAGATGCATAAAATCCATGATGCATGAAATGCCATAATACTTATAGTATAGGGGATGTGACCATAACCGACATCCAAACTCATGTGAGCTACAACATGAACTTGCCCGATGAGGCCTCCCATAGGATCGGAGAAGATTACTTGCCTACGGTAATATACACCACACCTTACGACCCAGTCATTTCGGTGTGATATTCACCTTTCTTACGACCCGATCATTTCGGAAGGATTTACATAATATATCATATCATTCCATAGCAAACCTTACGGGCCTCCCATTTCGGTTACTTACCTATGTTGGCACATAGTTGATAGAAAGGAGTGGGGCCCTTGGGGATAGCCCACCTACTACTTCAATCCTTTTCGGTACTAAGTCGTCATCCCACAAGAATACGTATACATATACATGCCTTTAAAATGAAACGGAAACACTTGACATTATAATCATGCATAATTAGGCTTAAAGACCAATTACATTTCATGTCAAACTTCATGCATAGGAGTAGCTCTATACTTATCAAAATTATATTGGTGTAAACACCCATAGTTGCTCAAAGAGCCAAATCATAGATATTATGTGATTACATTCTTGTCATAACCCATACTTGTTCAAAATCATAATCATAAACATATTTGTGATTTAGCCTACATCATATACTTCTTGAAATCCATGTTCATGCATGAAAATGCCATGATTGATGATGAGAATGGCATGGTTAATTAGAATTCTAAAATTAAAATCATAATAAGAAGAATCCATAAGAAATTCAAAGTGAAATCAACAATTAAACCTCAATTTAATGTTACCCATGCATAAATCAAATAGTGAGGGGACATGCTTACTTGTACCATCTTGAATCAAGTAATTCATCAAATAGAGGCTTAATTCACCTTGAAATCATTAAATAAGAACAACCCACACTTCAATTTCACTAAATCATTCTCAATTCAAAAGACCCATTTCAAGAAAAATCATAATTTATCAAAATTGAGAAAAAGGATTTTGGGTCTTCATGGTTGAAAGAGAAACCATG
>JBCEWC010010261.1:0-17838 GCA_038996855.1 Solanum aculeatissimum | reverse complement strand
GGGGAAGGGGAGAGGTTTTACGACCTACGTTACGAGTTATATTTCATTATATGACTCGTAAATTAGCCCGTAGAATGTATCTCCCAATTAGGGTCTTAGGCTTCCTTCGAAACTGGGATCTACGAGCCATAGAATATTCTATGACCTGTAATCAAGGTTTCATTGAGTCAAGCTCAGTTCTTTTAAACTGACCCGGTCAAGGTATAAAAAAGGATCAACTAAAGTTTGACCCCAAAATTTGCACATAATTTCCAAATTACCCGACCTCCCTTAAACCCTATCAAATTTCCGACCACCGTAGTTCAGTCATCGATAAATGTTTTTGGCAAACCTTTTCGGCCACTTCCGACTCCTAGAGTTTTGCACCCTTTCAAATTCCTCTATCAAAATCACTCTATTTTCTCTAATTTTTGTAAGTCCTCGGTCTTAAAACCTTTGAACTACAAAAATTAGTTTAAATTAGTTGAAACTTATGATGGGCAAGGTTTTCTTAATTTATAAGTGCAAAATTATGATTGCCCTTGTGTGTTGATCGGTAATACTCTGATTTAAATGTTGTAATGGCCTTAGAATTATGTTGTATGCTGGAATCTTTTGTGTGTGGCCATGACTTGTGTATTTGGAATGATACTTTGTGAAAAACCACGTCATCTCACGTCTTTTGGGTTGATTGGACTTGATTGGAAATTTGATATGTCACTATATGTGTGTGTTTTGGGTTGCCAATCATTCAAAAGGTGTCAAATTACTAAATAAACATGTAAAATGAAATTTGATGGGTTTATATATGATTTTTGCATGAGGGGTGTTGGATATTTATGAGATTTTATGGGGATGCATGTATGTTTGGGATTGAATGCTATTAAAATTGTTAAAAGGTTGTTTTTAGGACTCGTTTGATGAACTTGAAAATCCAAATTTCTAGTAAAATCACTCCACGAGGGTCTTCTAAGACCTGTGGAACATTCCACGAGCCGTAGTTTCCCCTCGCAAGAAATTCTAAAAACTTGAAATTTTTGGGACCTTATCAGATGAGACTTTCTATGAGTCGTAGATCAATATACGACTCATAGATAAGTCTCGTATGGGCCTGCCTGCATAAATCAAGTACTGGAGTGTCATCTACGATCTAGTTTTACGACTTATAAAACATTATACGAGTCATACATGGTGTCATAAATGCCATTCTAGTAACTAAATATAATAGACTCTGTTCTCTACGAGGACCTTCTACGGCCCATAGTTTTCACTACGACCTGTAAAAAGGGCCCTCGCAGACCCCTATGTGCCTAGTTTTGATATGTTTTGCATTTCATTCTTTGGCTCGTAGGGCTAACCACATTTTCTAAATGTGTGCTTTTCAGGTACTATGGCCCCCAAACGCAAAAAAGAGATACGAGCCATGCGGGAGAGGTTGCATAATGAGCTTACGGACTCTGAGGCCACTCCCGAGTCTAGTGGTTCATTAGAAAAGCTTGACATCCAGCCTGATGTGGGCATCGAGGTATGAAAGACACGGGCTGCGACACGACAGGTTGAGCGGCCCTAGAGCCAGATGATTGTGGTCCGTCCTCCCTAGTCTGACGAGAGAGGTCACAAGGACAACAACTTAGTATAGATGACCTCATCCGAGGGAGGATTCGAGTCTGAACCCGAGGAGGGGTCTGACTCCTATTCCACTTTAGCCCCTCGAGTACAACCCCTACCTCTGGATGCTCGATCTAGTCGATAGTGTGTTGAGGGCATGCAATCCATATACTCAAAGGATAGACAGACAAACAAGCGAGGCCGAACAACTTGTTCTATTTTTTGGGAGCCCTGAGTCATCACCTCCGGACTCGATAGTGTCCCATGCGTTCAAGACACCATTACCAGATATAGGTTCTAGTGGCTGGCATAGCCATCGGGGAAGTACTCCCAAGCCATGGTTTTTGAGTTCTTCACATTTTACGTCACTATAATTCTCAACTCTCATCCCAAGGGGAAGAAGCCCCTCACCCAGCCTCGATCGACATATATTAGAGTGAGGGGTTGTTGGGTAGATATCTTAGAGGCTACTATCCGTCGCAGGTTTTTCGGGCCAGAGTTCCCAGTCCATGTCTACAAAAGAGTTTGATAGGAGAGTGGGGCAGACTAGGGATACAACCCTTATGAGAGACTTGGTCCACAAAGCTGGTTTGATTAGATGGGTAGCCGAGCAGAATGCAGAGCAGGGCCCAGACCCTGAGGTGATAGCTACATCTGCAGAGCCTATTGTGAAGGCCTCACTCAACTTCACCGCTAAATTTTGGTGGGTTGTAGTGAGATCATGGATACGACCTACACTCTAGACAATACATTAACACTAGATCATGTTATTTTTGTTGCCAGCATCTTGGCTAGATATGAGATCGATTGGGCCCTTTTGATTACTGAGCAGATACATGAGTCGGCCCTGAAGAGGTCCACCTCCATCTCCTTCTCGTGCCTTATTTACAGACTATGGTTGGAGGCATAGGTAGAGATTCTTCATCATGTGGATTTCATTATAGAGGTTTAGAGGATGTTGGATGTCATCCTGATAAAGGCTAATGATAATCCGGTGGCACTCCGGCGGGCACCACGACTACCAGTTCATATGCCCGAGATGTTCGCCATGGTACTACCGCCTGAGCCTCCTTCTACCACCACTACTGTTGCTCCCATTACTGAGGGGCCCCCACAACCAAAGATTGATGTAAAAATGGGGCCCATTACTACCATTCCTGCCGCATAGGCTATACCTATTCCAATAACACTCGTTGGTATGGTATTTGTGTCAGTGACATCCATATAGGCCATGGTGCAGAGACAGGCCCACACTGAGTCCTAGTTGACATAGTTACTTAAGCATATTAGACCCTGGGTCTGCTAGGTTATTGCAGAGAATAATGTCTGCATGCGAACGTTCACGGAGACGACTATCCAGGCTAGACTTATACCCGTGGACAACTACAATAATGCATTTGAGCGGAGAGTACAACAGAGCCTTAGCACAACATGACCTGTAGATATGATGATCACCCAAATAGAGATCCAACAACTCTAGGCCGAGATGAGAGCAACCCTCGTAAGACCGGTCGTGTTCCCATAAACTGACCCTACTGAGGCGGTGGTGGATTTATTTTCTCAAGAGGAGACACCACTACCTTCCCTTGGGAAGAGGCCCCACATAAACGACCTTGATACTATAAGATTAGAGGCAGGGATGACAGAGGATCAGAAGTTAGAGCTTGCCAGGATAGACTCAGTACAGGATGAGAACAAGAGGTGAGCTCGTGAGCTAGAGATATTGAGGGGGTACTAGACCTTCTGGACATGCTCCCACAATTAAAAAGTCCACCAGGCAGGTTGAGGGTGGATAACCTCAGTTAGAGAGAGGCACTTAGGAGCCCAGGTATGTTTCCTTTTTGACCCTTATTCCTTATTTTTGATATTTTGTGTGCATTGAGGACAATGCACATATTTTTTGATGAGGTGAGGGTATTTATAGGCCGTAGTGACGTCTGAGTAGCTATGTCCTATAACTATGCCAAATTTTAAATCCGAGAGATTTTCTTGCCTGTGTTCTTCTTCCCCGAGGATATTTATTTTCTATTGAACTGGCATGTCCAGGATGTATAGGTAGTATTAGTAGCATATAGTACTGATTTTTATGGCATGATGTTTGTTTTCATTGAAAAATGATACCCACTAGAAAATATTTTTTGTTGATAAGTAGTTTTGATAGCAACCATGTATGTTTGATTAATTGATAGTGCATGTTCTGATGAGTAAGGTATCACTGTGATATAAAGTATGATTTGAGAGTCAAGTTAATAGTGTAATCAGTGCCATATGTGTTTCAATTCAGAATTTTCCCTGTCACTCTAACTTAGACCGCGGGTTAGTTGGTTAGGAAAGGATCCTAGGTCATTGTTCATACTAGTCCACTTAGCCTAAATAACCAACCAAATGCTTGATGTATCCCTTGATAAAAATATTTGAGCCATGCATATACCTTTTTTCTTTGTAAACAACTAAGTAACCAATCCATGTTGATTGTGAACTCTGGAAATTGGCCCTGGTCCTTCCTTGAACATTGTGCATCTTAACTGACGCAAAAAGCCTAAGTTGAGGATGGCTACCAAAAGTGGTCCTGATTCGTAGGTTGGATATTGTGCACCTCAACTCAGGCCAAAAGCATATGTTATGGGTGGTTAGTGTAAGAGAGATCAAAATAAATGGGGTGGAAGCTAGTGATACATAAAAAAGGAAAAAATATGATTTGGGTGCCAGAAAATATGAAAAAGGTGCCTTACCAATGAGCTAAAATAAAGAAGATTAAAAATGAAAAGGCAATGAGTTTGGAACTAGAATAAGACACCTAGAAAAGGTTGAAATAGGAGAGAGGAAGAATGAGTTTTTTACCAGTGCTGGTAGGGCAAAAGTTGAAAACACAGTATCAAGGAGGATCTTTAGTCACTATGTTCCCAAAACATCACACCAAAGACTCTTGAGCCTACGTTACAAGCCAATAAAGTCCTATAGTGACCCTAATCCAAATAGTCAAAAGTCATAGTCATGAGTATAAGGGTAAGCATATGGTATTGAACATGGTGTTTGAATATCTATTGTGAGAGTGAGTGATTTTTGTGTAGTCCCAAGCCCTGAATTTGAAAATACTATTATGAGTGGGATATGTGACTTATTTGTGTGAGGTCATTTCCATTACACTGTTAATTTTAGGCTAGTTCAATGATTGTTGCTTATCTGTGGTTACTTTGCTTGTCATAGTTGCACTACCACATGTTTTAATATGTATTAATTTGTTTGATGACTATCTGATATGTATTGCTGAGTTGGTGTGGGTGTCTGAGCTTAGTTTTAAGATAATGTATACCAGTAGATTGAAGTTTGTGTGGTGCTATACTGCTTATGTAGATTGATTCCGTCGCTTGAGGACAAGTAACAATTTTAAATTGAGGTTATTGATATGCTATCGAAATACAACACTTTTAATTCTTAAAACTTAGGATTTTATATATTCTCAAAGCGATATTAGTAGGTTTGATGTGTTTTTATGTTTATTTTGCAGGATTATAGGATTGGTATAATTTTTGGGCCAAGTGTGCTAAAATTACAGATTGTGCTGATCCACGAAACCCTTTACGAGTCGTGAAAGATTTCATGGGCCGTAGAAGAGGTTTCATAGAAAATTCCAGTAAAGAAAAATTTTCTTTACAAGACTTTACGAACAAGCATACGAGTCGTAGAGTTGAGGTCAAACCCTGAGGATCAAAAAGTGGAGAAGTGCTGAAAAATCATCAGATGAAACCCTCTACGGGTCGTAGAATCCTATACGACCTGTAGATAGATCTTGTAGAAGGTCACTCCAGTTTTGCAGTAGAGGAGCACGAAACCCTGATTACGGGCCGTGGAACATTATACGACCCGTAGAAGTTGCTCGTTGATCTTGCCGATCCAGTTTTTCTATTTTGATTTGGTTTTGTATTTTAGACATTATATATAGGTTTTTAGGTTATTTTTCATCAAATTTGCTAGAAATTTAGTAGTAGTTACAGATTTTGGGATTTTTAGAGAGAGAAAAAATAATACTTTGTGTTCTTAATTCGTACTTGTGATTTCTGTTGAAGAGTTGGATTTTTCGTTCTTAAATTCATTTGTGTAAGTACTTATTATGTTATTTTATATCATGATTCTTGCATCTACATTAACCATGAGTAGCTAAATCCACAACTAGGATTGTGAAAACCATGAAGAACTAACGAAGTAAAACCGAATAATTTATAATTCTTGAAAAGTGTGTATGAATATATTAATTAATTCTCTTCATTTTGCATGTTTTTTTATGATGGCCAATGTTAGAACTCGCCTAGTGTTACTTGCCAGATCAAGGAGGTAATGAATATGAAAAAAGAATAATTAACAGGATTTGATTGATATTTTTTCATCTAATCAACCAAACTGGATCAAGGGGAGGTTGTACTGGGACAATAGGTAAGGGTTAGTAATGTCACACTGCGAAGATGGATCAAATCCCGTAGTGAAACTTTCTTCTCACCTGGATCAAATGGTTTGAAACCTAAGTTAACTCTTCTACTGATTTCACAACACTTGCACTAGTCTAGGTTTACTTTTCTTGCAATTACAACCCCCCTTTTTTGGAAGATAAGTAGGTTATTCATCCCACTTTACTTTGAATTAATCAGAAGTCTACCATATTCCCTGTGGGTTTGACCATGACCTTGGTTAGGTTATATATCTTGACAACGACCGCTTTAGCCTTAAAAAAGAAGGTGTAGCTTGGGCGACATCAAGAATATAGATCACCCATAGCATGGTTTGAAATTAGGGATGTGAAGCCTCTGGGTTTGACTTGGTAAAGGATGATCAAGACAAGGTATAAAGTATCCAAGCTAAGCTTCTAGAAACCCAAAGTCAACAGAAAGAGTATGCAGATCTCGAGGTAAGATACATGCCATTTTAGGTTGGCAAGCAAGTTCTTTCAAAAGTTTCTCCCATGTAGGGAGTTATGAGATTTGGAAAGAAGGAAAAACTCATTCCTTGCTATATTGGCCTATTTGAAATTCCTGAATGTGTAGGGCTAATGTCCTATAGGTTGGCTTTGCCACCTGGCTTGTCTGAAGTTCATCCTGTGTTTCATGTGTCTATGCTAAAAAATTATAATAGGTATGGAAATTACATTTTAAAATGGGATTCAATGTTGTTTGGACAAGAATCTCCAATATGAGGAGGAGTCAATTGCTATTCTTGATCGAGATGTCCGAAAGATGAGAAACAGAGAGATTAAATATGTAAAGTTTCAATGGAAGCATTGTCCCTTCGAGAAAGAAACTTGGGAGATCAAGAAGGATATATGAGATAGATATCCATAGTTTTTCAACTATTTAGGTCCTACTCTATCCTTACCTTAGCTTTATTTTCTTGTTTGATCACTCTGAGATGAGTGATGAGTAAATTAGTATCTATTGTAATGACCTCACCTCATCATTATGGGTAGGTTAATAAAGAAGAAAATTTGGCCAAACAATTTCTGAATAGTAAGTTTGAAATTTTCAGCCTAGGCCAGTTTTAGATAACATTTGAGTCATGCAAGGTCTAGGGAAATTCAGTAATGAATTGGGAGTTAGATTATAAGTCTGATCAACCAAGCAGATTGCCAAGATGATAAGAAACCTATATGGTGATGTGTCGTGAAACTAGGACACTCTTGATGTTCAAAATGAGGAATTATTTTGAGATCTCAAGCATGTTTGCTGAATTTTATGTGTTTTTTGTTGTTCATCCAAGAAAATAGGTAGAGTAGTATGCTTTGTCTTAAAAGAGCTGAAATTGGACCGGAAAGAACCAAGTTACTGCAACACAAGCCAATGTTTGGCTTGTGGTGACTGATACTGGTCGTGATACCAATCATATAGAGGCTAGAGAATGAATTATTTCCAAGGCTCAATACCACAAGCCTTTATACGACTTGTGGTGATTTACACCGAGCATACCCTTGTTCGTGTAGATTCTAGGGACTAATTTTTGCTAAGATTCAGTACCACAAGCCTTGTACGACTCATGGTACACTAGATGGGCCATGATGAGGATCATTTAGACTTGACGAATTTTTTTGCATGAATATGATGAAGAAGTATACTGAGCATGACAGTAAGTTCTCATGAATCTTATAGTTAGATGCAATGTTGAGTTGAAGTTGGACCTGACAAACCTCTATACTATCCATATAGCTTAATACGACCCATGGGCTCCCGTACAAATGCTTTGATACCAGTTTTTCTATTTTAACTAGGATTAGATTTTGCATATATACAAATAACATTTCTTAGGTTTTATTCTTATCATTCATGATGGTAAACAACATAGGAACAATGTGCAACAATTTTGGGATATTTTTGGCTATTGTTTCAAGAATTTATCAAGATTCCATCCTCCATTCAACAATTTGTTCATTTGTTGATCTTTTTATCTTTGTGAGTAATATTTACAAGTTTTTTTCCTCTATTTCTAGGTTTATTACCATAATCATGCATAGCTAAATTCCACAACCAGGGTTGTGATTGGGTGATTATCAATATTTGTTTAGAATGCATTGTAATTATCTTTATCTTGAATTATTTTTAATGAGTGCACACATTAAATAATTTTCATATTCATAGCTTTCTCGAGAGGGGGTTAAACATAAATTTGGAGAAACAAAACTTCATCTGATAACCTGACCCAAAAGTGGAGGGTTATCTGAGATCCAGAGCAAAGGTTAATTAAGTATACATTCTAAGACTGGAAGATTATGAATGAAATACGTTTAAGAAGGACTTCGAGATCAATTAGATATTACATAACTTGCTAATTTTTACATGCAACACATTAAAATGATATCTTTAATGCAAACTGTCTATTGAGTTACAGGTCATGGGGAACAAAATCCTAGCCTACGTATCATACTACTCATGATCTAAATACATTTTACTTTATCATTACACACCTTGTCTAAAGCATTACACAAAAACTCCTATGTTACTTTATTTACCGTCGTTTTATGGGAATAACAACTACAACTGAATATTAGTGCTAATAAAATTGTTTCATCTACAATCCTTGCGGGATTGATCCCGACTTAATAGTTGTATAATTATATTACTAGTGATCGTCTATATTTCTTTTAAGAAGTATACATGAACATTAGCAAAAATAACACCATTGTCGGAGAATACAACTTTAAAATATTCTATTAGTGTTATTTCTTTTTGTGGTTCTATTTCCTGATTATACTTTTGTTTTCATTTTTGTGACTATGTAGGGAATAAGTTTTGTATTCCAAACACCCAAATCAAGGGTGAATCACTCATTCCTAAGATTTTAAGCTACAATAGTCTATTAGGAAGATAAATGCACAAGAGTGTGAGATACAAAGGTTGAGAGAGCTGGCTAGAAATCAAGCTAGGGATAATGCTGGAAATAGGGAGGAACTGGATGATGAGGATGAAGACTTGCCTCCTCCCTAACATCAACAAGCATTGGGAGGCCAAGTCTAGCAACAATTGAACTTTTTCTTTGATGATGCTGATGCAGATGGTATAAAAGCTACTATAGCAATAATCCTCCCACCATTACCTCAGGGCGTAAAGTTCACCATAATTAGAACCATGCTTCAGATGTTTAACCTGAAGGGATTATTTAGTGGATTAGTGGTTGATGATCTAAACAAGCACTTGATGAATTTTAGCACCATTTTCAGATCATTTAAGATTGTTGGAGCTAATCAATCAACCATTTGATTATGCATGTTTCCATTATCTCTTTCTAGGGAGACAATGAAGCAATTGAATGAGATTTCACATGACTCTATCAGAAACTGAAGGGAGCTAAAGGAAGCCTTTCCAATAAGATTCTTCTCACATTCAAAGAATCTACAAATCAAAGATGAGATCAATGCCCACAAGAAGCTAAAATCTGAGGCATTACATAAGACATGGGAAGATTCAGACAAAAGTTGAAGTAGTGTCCAAATCATAATTTGATAGATGGGCTTCTAAAAAAAGTGTTTTACAGGTCTTGTAACTTTATGACCAAGCCGATCATAGATGAAACATGTGGTGATTCATTCATGGCTAGGAGATACCAAGAAGCCACAAAAAACTTGAATCAGGTCTCACAAAACAATAGGGCATGACATACTAGAGATGTAGACTACACCTTGTTAAGTGTTACTAAAACATTGAACAAAACAAGGACAACTTTAAAAATGACCAAAATGGAGTATATGTGCCACCTATGAATCAAGATCGAGCAGGAAACAATAGTGGTTACAAAGATGGAGGAGATGATGGCAAAGATCATACAAAAAGGTTGAGGCTCTTAAGGCTGGGGTTAGAGATATATAAAATGACATGAATAATATTATCCAATTGGTGGATTCACACTCTATCTCTATTACACATTTAGAGCACTTTATGGGACAATTATCAATGGTATTAAATTAAAGGAGGACTAGCACTTTACCGAGTGATATAGTGTCGAACCCTAAGAAAGATGGGTATTGCATGGCTATGACAATGTAGAGTTGTAAGGTGATTTTTGACCCTATTCTTGTAGGTCCAAAGTAGACAAAAGATATGAGTTTCGAGGCTGATAGTGGCATGAGTAGAGATGTAGATGATACATCCATTAATGTTGGTGATGGTGAGGCTGAGGAGTTTGTGATGGAGTTGAAGCTACCTGATACAAACAAAAGCTTAAATAGGTTGAAATTAATGTCACCCATCTATTACAACTTATTTGTATGCCATCACTATCATTTCTCCACAGGTTAAAACAGAAGGCTGAGGATGGAAAGTTTTTGAATTATATCTCAATGCTTAAGGAGTTGTCTGTAAATATACCATTGATAGAAGCATTGGAACAGATGTTGGGTTATGCTAAGTTCATGAAGAACCTAGTTACCAAGAAAAAAATAGTCACAGTTAAGGTAGACGATAATCTACACCATTGTCGTGCAATGCTATAAGGACACTGGTTGAGAAAAAGGAAGATCTAGCACATTCACCATTTGTGTACCATAGGTGCATTTGATTTCGTGAAGGCTCTATGTGATTTGGAGGCTAGTATTAATCTCATGTGGTTAGCCATCTACAAATAGTTGGGCTTGGGAGCCACCAAACCAACTTTTTTACAATTACTAATGGCTAACATGTCTGTGAAACACCTAGTGGGGATTTTGTGTGATGTGTTGGTTCATGTGGGTAAGTTCATATTATTTATTAATTTTGTTATACTTGATTACCAGGTTGACTTCAAGGTTTCTAGGACCTTAGGAAGATCATTTTTGGCCACGATTAGAGCATTAGTTGATATAGAGCGTGGAGAGCTTAATTCAAATTGAATAAAAAAGAGGTCAAGTTCAATGTATATGCCTTCATAAAGTGTTCGAAAGATATTACAGTGATGTCAGTATTTGTTGTTGATGAAGAGAGTGTTGTCAAGGTATCCATTGAGGAAAGACATATTATTGAGCCCCTTGCTACTGGTTGAGGTATTGCAAAGGTACAAGAGGGCGCTTGGTTGGACTATTACTAATATTGTAGGTACCCTTCTGGGCATTTGTATGCATAAAATTCAGTTAGAGGAGAACTGTATTCCCAGTATTGTGTACTAGTGGAAATTAAACCCATCTATGCAAGTGATGGTAAAGAAAAATATTATTAAATGGCTAGTTGTAGGTGTGGTGTATTCAATCTCGGATAGTAGCTAGGTTCGTTGTATGCAGTGTGTCCCAAAGAAAAATTGTTAGGTTAGAGTCGAGCCTTTGATGTTCTCTAAGAAAAATTATTCACTCATCCACTAAAGGATGAGACTACACACATTCAATAACATATAATGTTTGGGTGTGTGGGAGGGCGATGAATAAAGAATCCAACATCGGAGATAAATAGGATGACGCGAACAATTCTACCTCTTGAAGTAATCTTTGAGGTCAGATTATAACACAATTTTATTTAACAGAATCAACCCAACGATACATTTATGAAAAATTTACATAACTAAGATAACATATTGTAGTTAATTATGCTCTATAAATACTGTTAATTAAATATAAATAAAGATTATAGTTAAAGAAAAGTGACTATCAATCGGGTGCCAAGTTTTTAGATTTCTATACAAATGTGCAAATCTGCTATTTCTCCTTTTATACAAATCTAAACTCTTCCTTTCTAACCATCCTACTAATTTATGCCATAAAATCTCCTACATCTCCTTAAATCTCTCAACAAAATCAAAATTAAAAATTAAATTTTTTTAGATCTTTCCTCCTAATCGTGTATATTCAAATCAAGGTATTCTTCATTATTATTTTTTTTGTAATTTTCATCAAAAAAAATTTTGTACTTGTATATCGTTTTTTTCAGTTTTTTTTCCTCATATTTTCAGTCATAATCTTTGATTGTTTTAGTAAAATTGCTATACACATTCATACTACAAATAAACAATCTCAAGAGTATAGCTAGAGGTATACATTTAATTTGCATGCAACATCTTATCTTCCTCCATGTTGTTTCTTAGGTCTAATTCAAGATTTCGAAGAACCTGTATGTTTCATTGTCATATCTCAAGCCATTGTGAAAAATATTTCAAAATGAAAAAAGAGAGGAATGAATTGAAGACAATTTAAATGAAGTTTTGATTTAGAAAAACAAGCACAAGGTAAAAAAATTGCATCTACTAGTAGTGAATTGAAACCATGTGAACAAGAAGATGTTCAATCTAAGCCAATGGACCAACAAGATGGGGAAGATTTTGAAGTATTTTGTATATTTTGATTTATATATTTCTTTATTATTTGAATTTGTGTATATATGATCAATTTCGATAGTTTATGGTATATGAGCATATAGTTTATTTGTTTTCCGTATGATTTGTATATATTATATAATTTTCAAGGCACATATAGATTTATATTATTATGATTTATATACATTAGTAATTATACAATATAGCTATTGTACTTATATAATTTCAGTATTTGTATAAGTTAAACATTGTTTGTATATCTCAAACAATTGTAGACATATAAAAATAGCGTTATAGCAACTCATGTTTTGTATAACCGAAGTTTGTAGTTCACATTTATATATTATCAAGAAGTATACACTGTAGCTCCTAATTGTATAAGTTCAACATTTGTGAATGTGTTTGTATACAATTTTATTTGTGAATGCTTTTGTATATTTATGTATTTTAACTCAAATGTGAAAGTTGTAGTATTTAGCTCTTACTTGTATAATTTTAGCATTTGCATAAATCAATGAATACAAATATAATTCGATATGATTTTTGTGTAATTTTAAAACAATAAAAATAAAACAAATAATTGATATAACTACAATGAGTGAATTGTGAATTTCTTTTCTTGATTTTTGAGGGTTTTTCCTTGATTCGTGGGCTATGCATGATTTATGGGATTTATTTTCAAAGTTATCACATTTATCACTAGTTAAATTGAAAAGTCTAATTGTATAAACATTTAATAGTCACACGAGATACAAAAAACATGACCTTAATAACTATTGAAACTATAGTTACATTTGTAATTAATAAACATTAACTATATTTGTCTTATTATATTTTAAGTCTTTATTTTTAAATTCCTCATTTATTTACATAACTCATCATCACTACCTTTAGTCTTAATCACCAAATGGCCCAATCACTAGAAAATTTTCAGTCTTTTCACTGATACTACACTTATTTAAATGTATTTTAGCAGTGAGCGTTTGTAGAGATTCAACTCTTACACTCTTGTAGTTGGAGTGAAAAAGGAAGAAAGTAGTCAGGAAATACAACTCTTATATTAGAAAAGTTTGTTGAATCGTGAAGATATATTTATCTTCGAATGAAATATTCTTAAGAATAATATTTTTAACACGCCTCAAGCTATGAAATTTTTTTACAAGTATTGTATGTGGTGAAGTATTATCAGTAAGATTTTCAGTAAAAAAATTTAAGTTTTAACAAATTTAAAGGACTGTTTTAAGTATACTCTCAAACATACGGGACAATTTCTATCATTTTCTCACAATAGTAAATTACAATCTTGCACTTTGGGTAATGAATCGAAGAAGAACTCTCACATGACACATCTTCATCTCATTGAGGACGTAAAAGAGTGTGAAAGTCAAGAATTAGGATAGATCGTTAATAATTTTTTAGTTGATCAAACATTTTTTCTTTTTCCAGTAATAAAGCAGGATTTTAGTCTGAGCACTTATCTGTTCCCTTACCAATATTATTATTAGACCTTATGATTATTATTATGCTAGTATTATCTTATTCTACGATTTTATTACTACTATTGTTTGTCTAATTTTGGTTATCGTTACTACTCCTGATGTCAAAACATTTCTTTTTTCCAATATTTTCATCATAACTTTTTATTCTTGCATTTCTTATAAATAAGTTCAGAAAAAATATTGTTTTAAAATTTTGAGGATCTATCAAAAATAGTATTTCTATCCCTATAAAAATAAGTGTAAGGTCAGTATATATCCTTATCCTCTCCGTATTTCATTTGTGGGATTGTATTAAATATGTTATTATAATTTTTCTTTTTCGTATATCAAACAAAATGTATTTTATCTCAACTGTTGCTTCTCAATTATCATCTATTATTATTTATTATACTATCCATTTCAACCGGTCAAACCAAAAAGAAATCTATGAAATTTAGCATTTACTAAGTGGAACGATCACATGACTTTGGCTCCATGATAAACTAGTAAAGTAATAAGCATCATATATAGCTTCTGTAGCAATTATTGAGTCATATTTGTGGCTGTAAGGGTTTCAACACTTGACTAATTGAATCCCTTTGTCTCTTATCACTAGTCATTTCAAGTATTAATATCTTCTTCTTTTTTTTTACTTATAAATAGTTAAAGATTGTGGTGTTATTGGGGACGTTTGTAAACTACAAAATAGTTACATATTTTAGATAAAATAATGGGAAAATCATTTTTTTTCATCGACTCAATCCCAATATATACAACGTGCAATTACAAAATTTCCTAGTAAGATACAACAACAATAACAACAATAACATATCCAGTGAAATCCCGCAAATGAGATCTGAGGAGGATAGTGTTGATGTCACTTAGATACTAGTAGTCCGGAGGGATAGTTTAGTCCTTTACTAACTAGTTGATTAGAGAGACCTCTTACCAAGCATGTAAAGGGATAAGGGATAAGATTGAATAAATCATCTAATCAATTCTTCTTCTTCCTCTGTTTCAATTCTTACATTTTACTGATCTTCTCAAGAACTCTCAAGAATACTTATATACTGTATGAATTCTTCAACAATTCATGAATGATAACAGATAAAATGTACACAGACCATACCACTACCTCATAGAGGCAGAAAGACTGTTTCCTAGGAGCCCTCGTCACGAAAACTTATAGTTAAATAAACTAGATATGGAAAATAGGAAAGGAATAGAAGGGAAAAAATTTCTAGTAGCATACACACATAATATACACACAAATATTTACCTATCAAAAAATCAAAATATGGTTTCCATATTTTCTATTTACAATTGTTCCTGATACTCCCCTCAAGTTGTAGCATGTAGGTGACAAATTAAATGCTCAACTTGTCAAGAAGAAAAGAAAACCAAAGATGTCCCATAGCATTGGAGAATATGTTTGGTTGATTTAAATGTTTGAAAAATATTGTTCAAATCAACTTATTTTTCTCAAATTTAAGGAAAATAACTTCCCCTTGAAAACAAAGGAAAATATTTTTTAAAACTCTCCTCCAACCTTTAATTATAATATTTTTCTTACCCCACCTCTACCTCTCCCCCTTCCCCCCTCCCCCCGAAAGAATTT
The DNA here is from genome assembly GCA_038996855.1 of Solanum aculeatissimum. Lineage (NCBI taxonomy): Eukaryota > Viridiplantae > Streptophyta > Magnoliopsida > Solanales > Solanaceae > Solanum > Solanum aculeatissimum. The sequence continues at coordinate 2,409 of JBCEWC010010261.1, read as the reverse complement.
TACCCCCTACCCCCAAACCCCCTACCTCCCCAAATAAAAACAAAAAAGAATTAAATTATTTTTACCTTAGATCCTACCCCGACCCCCCACACAAAAAAATTCAAAAATTTATTTTTGAAAAATATTTTAAATTTTGAAAGTTTTACTTTTTTCTGTTTACAATCTAAAAATTTTATGTTTGAAAAATATTTCGATTTCAATTTTTTTTATTCACTCCCCCCTACAAAAAAAATAATTAAAAATATATTTTTGAAAAATATTTCAAAATTTTTACTTCACCCCCTATCCCAAAAACCTTCACAATCTCCCCACTCTAAAAAAAAATAAAAAAATATTTTTAAATATTTTAAACTTTGAAAATTATATTTCTTTGGAAAAATTACACAACAAAGCAAACTTATACTATATATTTATGAAATTTAGATATAGTTTAAAAAAATTACTCATTATAGCTATATTATGTATTTTATAGCAAAAAATCAATTTAACACCAATAGAGGGGTTCTTGCCATAAAATTTGCAAACCTTTTTTCTCTCTCATATATTCCTTTTCTCTCTCATCTTTTCCAAATTAATTTAGAATCCATAGGATTCCAAATCAATTTAGAATCCTAAGCTTTCTGTATGGTAGCTTCAATGGAAGAACTGTTCACACTAACTCTGAGCCACCTTGATCGAAAATGAGTCACTCAACCTCCAGTCCACCCAATTCCTCAACTGCCTTTCCACTCCTACACCGCTGACTTCCGCCCCATTGCCACGACACTCAATCACTTCCCTGACCGTCTCTATAATGGAGATTTTACTGTAATTTCTGGTTGCTTTGTCATTGTTGACACCCAATTTTTACCATCCCCATGATAAATTAATTATCGAGTTTCTTCAAATTTTTAATAATTCGAAATAATTATTTTTGAAAAAATTCAAAAGTTCCATAGATCTTTTTGTGATAATCCTTTGATTTTTAAAATTTGTATATATATTATATATACATATTTTCCTTATCTTTTTATATATAACACTTTAGCTTTTAAAATTTTATATATACATGTGTATACATGTATATATGTGTATGTATATATATTTTTTATTTTCATTATCCTTTTGTATAATATTTTAACTTTTTAAAATTATATATATACATACGTATACATGTATATATGTGTATGTATATATATTTTATATATATTTTTTATTATCCTTTTGTATATTATTTTAACTTTTAAAGTTATATATATGTACATATATATGGATGTATATGTGTGTAAATATATATATATATATATATATATATTTATTATTATTATCATTATTATTATTTATAGATAATGTTTTAACCTTTTAAAATCATATATATGTATATATATATATATATATATATATATGTATGTATTTTTTATATATATTTTCCTCATTTTTATTAGATAATAATTTAAATTTAAAAAAAAAAGATTATATATACATGTACATATGTGTATGTATATGTATATTATATACACATTTTCATAGCATTCTTATAAGTGTATATCTAGTTGCGTATTTAGTTCTTACTTTTTCGTAACTTTTCAAAATATGATTTCGAAGATTGTATTATTATTATTATTAATTAATTAATTTATATATTATTTTTTGAAATTAATTAGTTGATAATTAAGTTAGTTATTTCACCTCGTTAATTTCAAGAAGCTTTTTAATTAACTTATATCAATTCGTCTTGTGACCAAGATAATCAACTAATTCGATTCAGTTATGTTTTTGAAATCCTAAATTAGCCTTGATTGTGATTTTAAATTGATTAATTTCTCAATTATTATTATTATTATTTTCTATCTCCAACCTCATTTATTTTTGAATTAAATTCACAATTGGTCCAATTTTTGGAACAATTTTCAGTCCAATTATAACAAAACCCGACCCAACTCTTGTTTAAAAAATAAATCAGCAACTTATATGATTCGTAGTAACTAGTTGCTTGATGTTTTCTTTTAGTTCCAAGCTCATGGATTGTATATGTTTGTATTTTTCTTTAGTTCAAATTTATGAGTTTCATACGATGATTTTGGTTTTGTCCAAGATATTGGGTTCATGTGTTGAATTTAGTTTAAAAATTTTTGAGTTTATATCTTGATTTCTAGTTTCAAAATATGAGTTTTTATATATATTGATTTTTAGTTTCAAGATTTGAGTTATATGTTGGTTTTTAGTTTCAAAGGTAATGATTTTATATATTGATTTTAGTTTCAAAGTTAATGGGTTTGTATGCTGATTTTAGTTTCAAGATTAATGTGTTTCATGTGGTGATTTTTGGGTTATGTTCACAAATACCCCTAAAAGGGGATGATCTTGATAAAATGCCCCTAATAAGGGTGACTTTGCAAAAATACCCTCCATTCCTTTAAGAATATATTT
>JBCEWC010010260.1:0-17840 GCA_038996855.1 Solanum aculeatissimum | reverse complement strand
ATTTCTTAGAATATAAAAATTCTTTTAATTTTTTTCATATAAACTTAATTGAATTGGGGTATGTTAATGCATTATGTAATTTTCTAGGTTTCTAGATACTCTAAAGATGACTTATTCAATATTTTCAAAAAGTCTAACTTGGTAAATAAATTTAGGGTAGAATAGGTAAAAAAAAATTATTTTATCTTGAATTCTCAAAATTGACAAGGAAAAATAAAAATCAAATTAGAGATTTTTTGACATCTAATTGTGAACGGAGGAAGCATCTTTTAATTTCATAAATCAGACAAGTATTGTTAGACATGCTAAAATAGTATAAAAATCAAGTAAAGATAAACAGGGGAAGTAAAAGGAAAAGAGAAGAGAGAGAAGGAAAGTATTGAATACAATAAGATAGATGTATTATCAAGATTGGATTACGTGACACAACTAATCGTCAAGTTTCGATACAAAGATTCGACTCTTTACGATTCCCAAAAAAACACATAAGAAAAAGACAACTAATACAACATTGGAATAATAGATCCATAAGCAGGATCACACTCCATCCGTCTTATTCTTAATACTTCTCATCCTACCAAATTATGATGATCAGACAGTTAGCCTTACTGAATCCTGCATCAATGAATGAAGCCAACATTAGAAAAAACCAAGTATAATATTAATAGTAATATTTTCATAGTTTCTTTTCCTAGATTACATAAAAATTCTTTTGGATTAATTTTTTTAACCTACTTACCCAACAGTAAAAAATCTACTTAATTAACCAAACACACCTATAGAGCTTATCTTATTTACTACTTGTACCTCCGTCATTTTGTGCACATCATTTTGTATATTACTCCATGTTATAACATTTTACATTATCAGTCCAGTTCAATCGGTTATAATTTGTTATTGTGTTGCTTTATTTTTCATGTTCTGGTTAATATATGAAGAGTTAATTGTTGTTTCAGGTCAATTATTACGTCATCAATGGCAAATTCATATTAGTACTTCTAGCAAGAAAGATAAAAAAAAACAGTTGAATAACATACTTAGAGCAGTCCGTGGATGGGCTGATCTTGTAAGGGATACGGACTCCACAAGCACCAGGGAGACCAGCTGCTTTGCCCAAATTAATTCCCTTAATAGCACCAGCGGCTGATTTCAGGCAACCACATGCTGTCTTTCGGTCTGCTGGGCTCTTGGCTGCATTCACAAGACCATTAACACCACCACAACACCTTCCGAGAGGGCCACGACCCGTAAGATAAGGGAGGCAAGGAGCCAAGCCAGCCTGAATTTGGCCGCAGGTTATTGCCTCTGCATGGGGTGCAACCACAAGCATGCACAAAACAACAAAGCATGCAATCTTGCCAAGCATTTCCATTCTTAATAATAATGAAAATTAGATAATAAGTAGTTAAGAGTAGTAGTGGATTGGAGGAAATGTACGTGTTTAGCTTGAGTGTTGGGTGCAAAAGCTAGTGAAACCTTTGGGTTTTTATAGAGGGAAAATTAGTTAGATGGAACGCATTAAATTTTATCAAAATTCCCTAGTTAAAAATATTAGCAGCCACTTCAAAAAAAAAAAAAAAATTAAGATGGCCAATGGAGGAGTGAGAGAAGTAGTTGGTTGTTGAGTTGAAATTTAATGCATTTTGATGGTACATTATTATGCTGGCTCTAAAGTCATGAGGTTGATCTTGTCCTAAGAATTTACGTGGTGGAGTTTTTCACGCTACATCATGGTCCCAAGGTCACTAGCTATTTTATAAATTATGGGTATGTTCGGAATAAAAAAGAAAAAGAATATGTTTTTCTAGAAAATATTTTTTTAATAAATAAGTGTATTTATATAAAGTTAGACAAATATTAATTGTAGAATGTAGAGGTGGGGTTAGGTTGGAGGAAGCTCATCTCCATTTTTCTCAAGTTCTTATCTTGATGACTGATACGTGACATAAGTTAAATTTTAATGACTAATATTTAATTGATCATTTTTACTCTCTTCATTTAATGGCATGGGTCAATTAAATCTTAGCTATTAAAATCTAACTTATATCATGTGTCAGTCATCAAGATAGGAACTTGGGTAAAATGGAGAGGAGTCTTGTCCGGGTTAGGAGTGTGGGTGGTGAGAGATGAGAACACAATTTATGTGTAATATTACTTATAGAACTTGTTTTTGTTATTTTACTAGGAAATTCATTTTTCTTAAGCAATTTATTTTCTTAAATAAATATTTTTTTTAAAAATTAATCAACATGAAAGAATTGAAAAATGTTTTATGGAGAATGTTTTTTCCTACATATTGAACAAACCCTACATCTTCATATTTTAAAGAGATTTTGTAGGCTTTTGATCATAGATTCCAAATACTTCTTTTTTTTTTCTTTTTGAATTTATAGAGTTGAAGATGAAATTGTGTTTAATTCTTTTATAAAGAATATTTGAAATAATTTTTATGCTTGAATATACTTAAATATGACTTTAAAAATAAAAAATAAATTTAAAATTTAAAATACAATTTCAAGCTAAATAGTACTCCCTATGTCGCATTTTATGTGACACCCTTTTCTTTTTCTTCCGTCCCAAAAAGAATGTCACCTTATAATTGAAAATAATTTAACTTTGAAATTCATCTTTTACGCTTAATGAAATGATTTCCTGCCATATAAATTTTTAAGAATTGTTTTAGACTACAAATTTCAAAAGTCTTTCTTTTTTCTTTAAATACGGTATCAAATTAAAGGGTGTCACATAAAATGAAATGGGGGGAGTACTTCCTAAAATTTCATGACCTACATTAGTTTTGGGATATGACAATTTTATTTTACTTTTGTAGCCCATAGGTCTTCAATCGATAATAACAACCATTAGTTAAGGTCTTTATTAATGTATACTGGAGGAAATTACACAAGGTGTCCTCCAAATGTAGTGTTCTTGAATTTTTGTCTTTCATAAGAAGAATCTAAGAAAAATGTCCTTTTCTTTCACTTTAAGTTGAATTAAAATATATTATGACCCTTCTACACCTTAAATATTTTATTTTAAAGCTCTTTATGCTCAATTTGCCTCTTTTTTATTTATATTTTTTTCTCATTCTTTTTTGTTTCTTTGTCTTTTTTTTTAACTTCTATTTGTTTCCTCTCTTTTTTTATTTTTTTATTACTTTTTGTTTTCTCTTTTTGGTAAATGAGACTTCCATTAAGCTAAGGTGACAAACTTACTTTCATAAATTCTTAAACGAAAAAGGGGATAGAGATATTGAGCTGGGTGAGTTGACACACTCCGATAGTCATTGAGATTTTGGTTATTACAGGCATTTTAGAGCTGAGAAGGTTAGACGTGCTATTAGTATGATGAAGAAAGGGAAGGCGATTGGACCCGATGAGATTCCAGTGGATTTTTGGAAGAGCTTGATCAAAAATGGTATATAGAGTGGTTGACTAGAATATTCAATGCTATTATGAAGACTGTTAAGATGTCTGATAAATGGAGGAGGAGTATAATGGTTCCATTGTACAAGAATAAGAGTATTTTGTTCCTGTAGAGAAGAAGTACCGATACTCCTGTTATGAGGTACAAGAGGTTGGATTTAGGGTTTACATGGAGAAGTAGAGGTAGACCAAATAAGCATTGTGGGGAGGTGATCAGACAAGATATGACAAAACTTCATCTCATCGAGTATTTTGTTCATACTTGAATTCTTTTGTAATAGTATTCATTGATGACATCTTGGTGTATTCCAAGAATAAGGTTGATCATGTTCGTCATTTGAGGATTGTGCTACAGAGGTTGAAGGAGGAAAAAATATATGAAAAATTCTCCAAGTCTGAGTTATGGCTTGATTTGGTGGTATTCTTAGGGCAGGTGGTGTCCAAGGAGAGGATTAGAGTGGATTCAACTAAGGTTGAGGCAGTTAGAGGCTGGACGAAGCCTATTTCAGCTACCGAGATTCATAGTTTTATAGGGTTAGCCAGGTATTATCAGCGGTTTGTTCAAGGTTTTTCTTCCATTGGTCTGATGAGTATAAGGTGAGCTTCCAAAAGTTTAAGACTTTGTTAACTTCAGCTCCCATTTTGACACTACCTGAGGCAGGTGTGGACTTTACAGTGTATTATGATGCTTTGAGGGTCTATTTAGGTTGTGTATTGATGCAAAAAGGGAAAGTGATTATCTATGCTTCGAGACACTTGAAGGCCCATGAAAAGAACTGCCATATCCATTACTTAGAGTTAGCGGCAGTGGTTTTGTACTTAAGTTACGGTATCATTACTTGTATGGTGTACATTGTGAGATCTTTACTGATCATAGGAGTCTTCAGTATATATTCAGTCAAAAAGATTTGAACTTGAGGCAACATAGTTAGATTGAGTTGCTAAAGGACTATGACTTAACCATCTTATATCATCCGAGAAAGACTAATATGGTGGTTGATGCCTTGAGTAGAAAGACTTTTAGCATGGGGAGTCTAACAACCATTCAACTTGAGGAGTGACCTTTTATTAGGGATGTTCAACGTCTAACTAATGGCCTAGTCAAGTTATAACTTTCCAATGAGGATGGTGTAATTGCTTTCATTGAGGCTCATTCTTCCTTGATGGACCAGATTCGAGGGAGCTATTGGAGGATGAGAAGTTGTCTCTCATTAAAGATAAAGTGACCAGAGGAGAGGCTAAGAAAGCAGTACTTGACCCTGATGGTGTTTTGAGAATTGGAGGTCGGATTTGTGTGCCCCATATGGGTGACTTGATTAGGCTAATCCTTGAGGAGGCTCATTGTGCTCGTTATTCTATTCATCCAGGAGAGGCAAAGATGTATCATGACCCGAGTCAACACTATTGGTGGTGTGGTATGAAGAAAAATATTTTAGAGTTTGTGGCTAAGTATTTACCTTGTCAGTAGGTTAAGTGTGAACACCAACAACCTAGAGGTAATTTTTAAAAGATGCCTATTCCTATATGAAAGTGAGAGTGGATCACTATAGATTTAGGAGTGGGTTTGCCCACTACTATGGGTGGTTATGACTCTATCTAGGTAGCTATGGATCGATTAACTAGGTCTTCCCATTTTATTCTTGTCAAGGTTAAGTATACAACGGAGAAGTTGGTCGAGCTTTACATCAGTCAGATAGTTAGACTGCATGGTGTGCCTGTTTCCATTATTTCTGACCGGGGTTCACTCTTCACTTCATATTTTTGGAGGGCCTTGCAGCATGATTTAGGTACTCAGTTGGATATGAGTTCAACCTTTCATCCCCAGATAAACGGACAGTTTGAGTGGATCATTTAGGTATTGGAGGACATGCTTCGAGCATGTATGATCGATTTTGGTTTTCGTTGGGACCAACACTTGCCTTTAACAGAGTTTACCTACAACAATAGTTATCACTCTAGTATTCGGATGACTCCATTTGAGGCTTTGTATGGTGGATGGTGTAGATGCTCGATTAGTTGGTTTGATTCCGGTGAGATGGACTCATTAGATGCAGACTTTCTTAGAGATGTTATGGAGCGGGTCCATATGATTTAGGGTGGGTTATTGACCGCTCAGAGTTGACAAAAGAGTTATATAGATAGGAGGGTTCGATCCTTAGAGTTTATGGAGGGAGATCATGCCCATGAATGGTCTTATGCGGTTTGAGAAGAAGGGCAAGCTTAGCTCACGATTCATTGGCTCATTTGAGATTTTGGAGCGAGTTGCAGAGGTGGCCTATAGACTGGCCTTACCACCTAGGTTATCACTTGTACATATTGTGTTTCATATCTCCATGCTTCGAAAGTATATGCTAGATGAGTCTCATGTACTTTCATTTGATTCAGTGGTGTTAGGTCCATACTTGTCATTTGAGGAGAAGCCTAGAGCTATTTTGGATAGACGGTTCGTAAGCTTAGAAGCAAAGAAATTGCTTCAGTGAAGGTACAACGGAAGAATCATCCAGTGAAAGAGGTGACTTGGGAGACGAGTCTAACATGCGTGCTAATTATCCTCATTTTTTCGAAGTTTCAGGTACTTTCTTTTACCTTGTGTTCGAGGACGAACATGATTTTATGTGATGCATAATGTAATGACCCGTTAGGTCATTTCATGAATTAGTCCTCTTGATTTCCTAAAAGATTTATCTTGTAAAATTTTAATGAGTATTTCAGACTATTCGATAACTACAATTATTTAAGTTATAGGTAAATTTAAATAACTAATCTAATTGGCAGTTGAAATTGTACTTATTTAATACTCTATATGTCGTGGTTCATATATAAAAATAAAGTTAGTAAAATTAATCACATTCAAAATTTAAGTAAATCAGAAAATAAAGAGAAGAAGAACGAGAATTTGGGAGAGAAACTCCATTGTCACTCCAATACATCAATTTCCTTCAGGTAAATTATATATCCATGATCTAATGTTGTTTTATGAATGTGAGTGGTAACATATGTATAGTATTTTATTAGATATAAGGGGTGGAAGATAACTAATGTTGTTATTGGTGGGTGGCAGTTAAGAGTGTTGCAGTGCAATGTTAATTTTTTTTTATTCCTTTTGGCGCTTACACATCTTGTTTAATGTATTGATGAAGCATGAGGCCAAAAACATCATATTCCTTTCCCTTGCCAAATTTTCATGCATATTGAAGTGCTGAGAAATAAATGATTGGAAGTTTATAAAAGTTGGGAATATTTTTATGTAATTCTATTTGTGGGTGGCGGTGAGTGGCCAGTAGCACTCATGGGTAATTTTAAGTTAATCATTGGAAAAAGAATCCAAACATATACATGTGAGTACATATGATTTCACACTTAATTTGAGTGTTAAGTAGGGTCACGTAACTTGGCTTTGGTTTTTAAAATTTTCTTGTAGTTACCATATTATGTTTCAAGTTTTAATATATTGAGATAAATAATTAAATATTAGGTGTATTGTATTATATGAATATTATTAAATTTATATTGTTGAATATTTAGGACTTGATTATAGATCATGGTATTGTTAGTTTCAAAATCTTATTGTGATTATTTATTCAATTATATTGTGGTGCTATTCTATTCGAAAGGGAAAAACTCAAGTGCTTGATTGATCGTGATTCGACTAAGGCGAGTGGACTTTCAAAACTTTGTAATTCTCATACAATTCTTAAATTATCCTTTCTTTTATGAGTGATTCATGAAATATTTTTAATATTATAAACTTAGGGTAATTAAATATAAATGTGAGTTGGTGTGGTGTTGTAACACTTGAATTGAAAATGTGGTTAAGTGATGAGAATTTTATATTGAGTTATATTGTTGTGGTCGGTGATTATGAGAGGATTTGTTTGTGGAATTCCTCTCATGTCCATTCATTCTATGTCACACATACTTGCATTGGTTTTAGATATTGATATGAGTGAGACAGTGAAAATTTGGGGTCGAGGTCTTTACCGGTTGAGATGTGATGCCGAGGTCACTGATGGCGAGATTGTGATGCTGAGATCTTTACTAGTGATATTGTGATGCCGAGGTTGTTGTCGATGATGATATTATGGTGAGGTCATTACCAATGATGTTGTGATGTGGAGGTTATTTACCAATGATGTTATGATATCGAGGTCATTGTCAACAATTATTGCATAAGCATCACATCTCATCCTTGCATATTCTTGTGTCGCATGATGTTATTCTTGTGATTGATTGTATTATCACTTGTGAGTGGTGGCTTGTGATTTGGAATTTGTGATATTGTGAAAAACTATCTCTATTGTGTATTATGTGTTGTTGGACTGGGCTAATTTTCTGTGCAGGTTGTAGTTTTGGAGGTCGGTTGGGATGAAAGGAGTTCGTGTATTCTATTGGACTTTCCTTATTTTGTTAGTTGACTTGTTGGGTACCGTGTTGCTTTTGGTACTCACCCCTTGCTTCTACACTTATGTAGGTTCTGAGCCCGAACAGTGAGTAGTATTTTTCCTTGATCATTAGAGACTTCCTAGGAGATTTAGAGAGGTAGTTATTGTCATCTGGCTGACTCTTTTTTTCTTGTTTCTTTTATACTTTGTTCTATTCGATTATAAAGACAGTTCAGACTTGTACCACTTTTGATTTTCTGTATTTCTAGTGGCTTGTACACGTGACAACCAATCTTTGGGAGGTATTTAAGCTTGTGAAGATTTTCATTTTTAGTTATCTATCTTATTTAGTTACTTCCACATGTTATTTCTTTTTTTCATTGGGTTAAGGCAGACTTGTTCTAGTGGGATTGAGCAAGTGTCATCACGTCCATTTTTGGGTCGTGACACATTTGGTTTACGTTATTAGTCATTCTTCCTTTTATCTGTTATTTTCCTTTTTTTCCATATCTAGTATATTCTGCTTATGAGGCTTGATTTTTGAGACAGGGGTTTCCCGAAAACAGTCTCTCTATCTCTATGATATAATGGTACGGTCTGCGTACATTTTTATCCTTCCTAGACCCCACTTGTGGGATTTCACTGGGTATGTTGTTGTTGTTTTTATATATTTTTCTTTTTTCATTTTTTTCTTAACTTGTTTCTTTTTCTCTTTCTTTATTTTTCTTTTATTTATTATTTTTTCTGTTTTCTTTTTTTATCCTTTTACTGTCTATTTCTATATTTTGGATCTTTTTTTTATTCTATTAAATCATCGAGTTAATTTTTTGCTTCTAAGACAAAAGTTATTGTGTTTCTCATAAGTTAAACTTGGTGAAAATTATTGTCATGAGGTGCAAGTTGTTATTTGAAAGTATTTGGGTGCTAAGTCTTGCCTCCAAGGCAAAAGACAGAGCATATTTTTTATGACATGATATCTCAAGCCGTGATAGCATCTACCATAACCCACCGGTAGGTAAGTCAAGCTCGTAACCTGAAACTACAAGTAATGGATATAAGGGGGGGAAACTACGCAGAAACTAAAAGGAATAGAAGTAAATATTGAAACAAGGAGAAAATGGATAAATATATACATAACAAAATACTGAATCCCTCTCAAAACCTGAAAGTAACTATTGCAGAACTGTTATCAAAATAAAATAAGTATAAGCCCAAAAAATTGACCAAAAATATATATACTACACCATGTAGTCTTAAAGTACAAAAGATAGGTCATCCAAGATGAAGGAGACAGAAATGACTCAAAACAACAAGTGCTCACCCTGGTCTCTTAATTTGATTGCAACAAGCTCAATCTATCAGCACTGGTAGCTGGTTCTCGAGCTTGCATCACGAAAAGAGATGCAAAGTGTAGTATGAGTTCTAGATAAGAGGTACCCAGTAGACATCATAGGCCGACTGAGCAAGATAGGTAAAAGCAACATGAGAAAGAGGAATAAACCTAAATAGGAGTCATGAAAAAGTATCTAAGATAAGGAAAGAACAATAATAAGAACAAGATGAAACTAGCTAAGAGATATATCATGTATATAAGATAAGGAAAGAACAATAATTAGAATAAGTTGAAACTAGCTAAAAGATCTACACTAACTACATCCCACCGAGCTCCCCCCTTAAGCCCATCCAAGACATATGTGTGTAATTTAAAGTAAAGCCCGAGCGAACCCCCATAAGCCCGCCGAGTATACTGAATAACTATACTAAACAAGTTATGATCTAGGATTCTCCAGGAGTGAATTCCCTAGAGATCGAGGCTGGGCTTGTAACCTTGGATACTCATCTGATTTCTCATTGTGGTAGAGGCAGGGCCTATAACCCCAATACTCACCATAAATGGCCAACTTAATAGAGGTAGGGCTTGTACCCTAATGTTCTAAATAGACATGAATCTGTAGAGGCAGGGCCTATACCATAATGCTCTATATAAGTAATGAATCCGTAGAGGTAGAGCCTATACCCCGATACTCTATGCAAATAGTTAATCAAGGTATCGATCTAACTCTTTTCTCAATGAGGGCCTAATACTCACCAAGATTTTCCTTCCATTATAAAGAAAGTCCATAAGTATTTATAAAGTCTAAAGTTCTCCCTCCATAAAGAATCAACTCAATATCTACACTTGGACTTCCACCGAAACCAAAACAAGCTGAACACTAGGTCTAGGATCACTGACGTATCCTAGAAGTCACAAAAACTCAGGAAATTATGGATAGTGATATTTACGAGAGCACAGTTACTCCCTAACTAAGGCCCAACTACTAGACTCTAGTTTGCTATGCCATTCTACAAGGATCTAAGCCCATCGGAGTTATGTCGGGGCATCTAAAGTAAGTTTTCATCAACTTACACTAAGGAAAATTTCTTCACAATACCAACGATAAGAAATCAATACTGATAACAGAACTACCAAGTAACAACAGGAATCACATGCTTGCAAATACCCAAAATATTTGAAAAAGACCTAAAACATGATTTTATCCTAAGGCATATACATAAGCTACCAAATCCTAATATTCCAACTATTCTAGGATGTTTTCACACAATCTAGCTCAATCTAAAGAAAGAAAAGTCGTAGCTTACCTAGAAAAGTCGTAGCTTACCTATAGGTTGATCACGCGTGCTCCAAGTCATTTAGCTAGAGCTTTTTCTTTTCGAACGGTCTCTTAATGCTGTCACATAGTCAAAAATAGAATCCAAATATCATTACAGTCATTTAGACACTAAATTCAATATTTTTAGATATGGATCAATTTCGGGGCGTAAAACAAAAAAATATAAAACTCATGCTGAAAATTGTAGAATTTAAGCTAAAAATTATTTCAAAATAGCACCCCAAGCTCAATTAACAATTAGAAACTCAATTCGGGGTCGAGAAATACCAAAAAATAGGCATGCAACGAAATTCCATAATTTGAGCTAAAATAAGAAAAAGGAACAGTAGCTATGGGTAGTATAAATTACTAGAAAGGGGCTCCAAAAGCCAAAATCAACTACCACATGATGATCCTCACAAAATTCTCCGCAAATTAGGCTCTTGAATTGCTAAAAATAGATCTATAATGATCAAGAAATCAACTCCTAAAGATTATGAGAAAATCACTTCAAAAATAAAAAAAACAACAGCTAAAATCACATTTTTACCTCAAAGAAAGCTTTTAATCATGTTTCCGAGTTTACCAATGGATTTCTCTCAAAATTTCCTTGAAGTCAAGTCTTTCAATTATCCAATTGGAGCTTAGAATAAGTGAAACATCATCCATGAAAGTTTGTTCTAAGTGTTGAAATTATTTTAATGATCTGATATAAAAAAGCCTCACATTTGACCTTTGCGATCGCAGTGAACAATACCTCGCAATCACAGAGTACAAAAAAAATTGACCTCCGTGAACGCAGGAGGTCCTCTATGAACATGAAGAGGAGGCTACCAGACCTCCGCGAACGCGACCTACTGGCCCACGATCATGGAACATTAAAGTTGATGTTCTCTGTGAACGTAGCCAAGCGCCCATGATTGTGGAGTACAAGTTTACTGCACCAGATATTAGCTAAAATCTAATATGCACCAAGTTTCCAAAATTCTCCATGTGGTGTTTGAGATTTAAGTGGAACCCTGTGCGAGTAAATGGACTATGTTATGTTATTAAGTTTAACGTTCCGGACTCTATGCAGTCAAAATTTTCATATGAGGTCATTATAATTGAATGTGAGTCCTAGTCCTAAGGCTATTTTTAACCAAATTCTATTGAGGGGCTCATAATATGTTTGGAAGCCTCGAGAGTCAAACAAAAAGTCATTCTAGATCAAACTCAAAATTCTAGAGCTAATTACGCTGCAAATTTTTTTATTCGGGCATGTTTTCTAAGAATATTGACTAGAGTTAACTATTGGTCAATTTTAAAGGCTAAAATGCTAAATACAGTGCAAACTCATATCGAAAGCCATGATACTCGAGCTGACAATGCCTTCTAGCCTAATTTGGTCATTTCAGAGAAGATGAAAATGTCAAAATTCTCTTATGAGGTTGTTTACCCATATTTTACACCAAATTAACTTTTCAAGTTAACAAACTTTCAAAACACAAAAAACTGCACAAAATCCGAAGGAATAATGAGACGATTGAGCTACTAGTTCCAGTTGATCATAAATGACCTGGATCTCTATAGAAATGCTCTAAATGGTAGAAATAACATAGTATAAGCAAAATAACCTATAGGGTCATTACAACATCTATTACTAAAAGATTTTTTTTCTGTGAAAGTAAAGACAAGGATATACCTGAAGGCTCAAATAAGCTAGGGAACTCCTCCTGCTCGGTCTCCCAGGTAGCCTTTTCGATCAAGCGATGTTTCCACTAGACCTTAACTATAGGGATTGACCTGGAATGAAACTGGCAAACATCTTTGGCTAAAATAGAAACCGAATCCTCAACAAAGATCAAACAATCATCCAACTCAGTAGAATCATACCAAAGCACATGAAACTCATCTAGGATGTACCGACGCAATATAAAAACATGGAAAACTGGATGTATAGCTAACAATGCTGGAAGTAGAGCCAAATCATAAGCAATCTCACCAACTCTCCTTAGAATCTCAAAAGGCCCAATAAACCTAGGGCTAATCTTGCCCCATCCTGCCGAATCTTATCGTGCCCTTCATGGGTAACACTCACAAGAACATCCAATCTCCAACCTCAAAGCATAAAGGTCGGCGCTTGTGTTAGCATAAATTTGGTGTCTACTTTGAGCTATCCTCAGTCTATTCTAAAAAACCTAAACCCTAGCTAAAGTATCTTGAAGTAAATTTGTACCATGTGGCCTAGGCTCTGAGGACTCGTACCGTACAATCGAAGAGCGACAATGTCTACCATATAAGGCCTCAAATAGGGCCATTTGAATACTAGAGTGGTAGCTATTGTTGTATACAAAGTCCACTAGAGGAAAACATTGCTCCCAATAACCCCCAAACTCCAACACACAAGCCCGTAACATATCCTCCAAAACCTAAATAGTGCAATCTAACTAACCATCGGTTAGTGGTTAAAAGGAAGTACTAAGATCAACCCGGGTGCCTAACTTTCTCTGAGAGGCCCTCTAGAAGCTAAAAGTGAATTGAGACCCTCTATCTGATATAGTAGACATTGGCACCCCATGAAGTCGTACCACCTCTCAAATATAAACACAAGCTAAATTCTCTATACTAAGAGTATACCAAACCGACAAGAAATGTGTTAACTTGTTCAATCAATCAACAATGAACAAAATGCTATCATTACCTCAGGGTGTTCGAGGTAACCCCATCACAAAGTCCATGGTGACACCACTCTTATTTCCACTCGGGAGTGGGTAATCTCTAAAACACCCCACTAGGCCTCTGATGCTCGGCCTTCATCTGCTGATAACTCAAACAATAAGACACATACTCAGCCATATCTCTCCTCATGTCATACCATAAGTAATGTTGCCTCAAGTCCCGATACGTTTTCATGATCCTTAGGTGAATAGAGTATCTCGAATCATGGGCCTCACGAAGGATCAACTAAACAAAATCTCCAACTTTGGGAACACATAGGTGACCATTAAACTATAGTATCCCATAGAAATCTATAGAAGCGTGGTGACCCTCACCTCACAAGCTTAGATCTCTAAGATCTATCAAAGCCTCATCCTCAAACTGTCGGCCACGAATCTGATCTAATAGAGATTATTGAGCTCCCAATAAAGCCAAAATTGGTCCAGAATCTGTGATGTCCAACCTGACCATCCTGTTAGCTAAAGATGGGATTCCCAATGCTAGGGGTCGCTCTATAGTAGAATAGTAGGCCAAACTACCCATACTCCCCACCTTTCGGCTCAAGGCATTTGCTACTACATCCGCCTTACCCGAATGATAGAGAATAGAGATGTCATAATCCGCTAAAAGCTCAATTTAGTGTCGCTATCCAGAATTAAGGTCCCTCTGGCTCATAATGTACTATAGGCTGTGGTGATCTATATATATCTCATACTGAGCCCTGTATAAGTAGTGCCTCCATATCTTGAGCGCAAAAACTATCGCTGACAACTTAAATCATGACTGGGGTAATTTCACTTATTGCTCTTAATTATCTAAAAGCATAAAGAGTATTCCGATCTTGCTGCATCAGAACACACCCAAGACCTACACCAAAAACATCATAATATACTAAAAATATCTTTCCCTCAACTGGAAAAGCCAAAATATGAACATTGGTAAGTAACTCATTGAGCCTCCGAAAGCTTGACTCGCACTTCTCGGACCATACAAAGGAAACATCCTGTCAGGTCAAATGGGTCAATGGGGCTACAATGGTGGAGAAACCCTCAATGAAACGCTTCTAATAGTTAGCCAATCTAACAAAGCTCTGAATCTCTCTAATAGATGTGGGCCTAATCGAACTATAAATAGCCCCAATCTTCGCCGGATCGACCATGATACCTTTCTTGGACACCACGTGTCCCAAAAATTATCACATACTCCAAAACAAATTGCACTTTGAGAACTTGACATATAGTCGTTGATCTCTCAGAGTCTGGAGCACAACCCTCAAATATTGCACATGTTCCTCCCTACTCTAAGAGTATACTAGTATATCATCAATGAATACAAGCATAAAGAACTCAAGATAAGGCCTGAATACTCGTGTCATTAGATCCATAAAGGTTACGGGACATTAGTAAGCCCAAAAAGTATTATAAGGAACTCCTAGTGGCCATAATGAGTCTGTAAGGAAGTCTTAGGAATGTCGACCACTCTAATCTTCAACTGGTGATAGCCAAATCTCAAATCAATCTTATAAAACATAGTGGCACCTTGAAGTTGATCAAACAAGTCATCAATACGAGGCATGGGGCAACAGTTCTTCACTATCATCTTATTCATCTACCTATAATCAATACACATCCGCAAAGTCCCGTCCTTTTCCTTAACAAATAAGATAGAAACACCTTATCGTGACATACTCAGATGAATAAATCCCTTACCTAGGAGGTCCTCAAGATGAATACTAAGATCCCCCAGAGCTCTATGAAAGCCATACGGTAGGGTGGAATAGAAATGAGCTTAGTTCTTGGCTCTAAGTGTATAGCAGAGTCAATATCCCTCTTTGGGGGTAGGCTAGGTAGGTCAGTAAGAAAGACATCAATAAATTCCCGGACAACAAGAACCAAAACAACAGAAGGGGCCTCGCTGGACATATGCTAAAAGTAGGCCAAACACTCGAAAGCAACTAGCCACTGAGCTCGCATAAAGGATATAATCCCCATCAGTGCGTGGCTATAAGAACCCTTCCACAAAACCAGGGGAATGCCAGGAACGTCTAAGGTAAAAGTCCAATATTCCAAGTATTCTAACATGTTTTCACACAATCTAGCTCAATCTAAAGAGAGAAAATTCATAGCGTACCTGTAGACCAATTGTGTGTTCTTCAAGTTACTTAGCCAGAGTTTTGCTTTTCCAGATGGCCTCTAAACGTTACCACACTATCAAAAATAGAATCATAATATCGTTATGGTTATTTAAACAATACATTTAAAATTTTTGGAGATGGACTAATTTTAGACCTTAAACTAGGGAAATGTGGAATCCATACCGAAAATTCTGAAAGTGACCCAAAATATTGGTTTAAAACTGCATCCCAAGCACAACTAATAATTAGTAACCCTATTCGAGGTCGAGAAACACAAAGAAATGGACATGCAATAAAATTCCATAATTTAAGCTAAAACAAGAAAATGCAATAGCAGCAACGGGTAGTAAATTACCATAAATGGGGCTCTAAAAGCCAAAACCAACTACCCCATGATAATCCTTGATTTCCCACAAATTAGGCGATTGAATCACTAAAAACATGTCTATAATGATCAAGAAATCAACTCCCAGAGATTACCAGAAAGTCAAAAATCACAAAATCATTAGCTAAAATCGCATTTTTACCTCAAACTAAGCTTCTAATCAGGTTTTTGAGCTCCTCAATGGATTCCTCTCAAAATTTCTTTGAAGTTAGACCTTTGAATCATCCAATTTGAGCTTAGAATGAGTGAAATATCATCCTTGAAATTTTATGCTAAGTGTTGAAATCATCTTAATGACTTGACATGAAAATGCCACACATTTGAACTTCGTGATCTCGGTGAACAGTACCCCATGATCATGGAGTATAGAAAAAATTGACCTCCACGAATGCGGTAGGTCCTCTGTAAACCCGGAGACGAGACTATCAACCCTTCACAAATGTGGCCTACTAGCCCGCGATTGCAGAGCATTGAAGTTGATGACCTCTACAATTACGGTCAAGGCCCCACGATTGCAGAGTACAAGTTTGCTGCACCAAATATCAGTTAAAAGCTGATATGCACCAAGTTTTCAAAATTCTTGATGGAGTGGTTTAGATTCATTCAAAACCCTGTGTGTGCAAATGAATTATGCTAGCCTACCAAATTTAACATTTCAAACTCAATGCCAATGTCAAAATTTCTACACAAGGTCATTACGACTGAATATGGATTCCACTCCCAAGGTTATTTTTAACTAAATTCCTCCGAGGGGCTCAAAATAAGTCCACCAGCCTCGAGAGTTGAACGAAAGGTCGTACTAGACCAAACTCAATCTTTAAAAGTAATCATGCTGTCAAAATTTTCATTTGAGCACGTTTTCAAAGAATGTTGACCAAAGTCAACTGTTGGCCAATTTTAAAGGCTAAAATACTAAATATGATATAAACTTACATCGAAAGCATCGATACTTGATCCAACCATGCATCTAGCCTAATTTGGCTATTTTGAAGCTGATAAAATTACCAAAATTCCATTCTGAGGCCATTTGTCTGCATTTTACATTTGAATCAACTTTTCCTATTAATAGGCCTCAAAAACATAAAAAAACATTACACAAAATCCAAGTGAACTACCAAGCGATCGAGCTATCAATGTCAACAGATCAAAAATGACCTAAGGTCACTATTGGAACACTCTAAATGGTAGAAATGACACATTATAAGCGAAATTACTCAAAGGGTCATTACAATATTATAAATTAAGACACAATGTGGTAGTATCAACTTCTGTCCATAGGGAGTAACTTGTCATTTTGAAGCTTTTGGTCTAAATCTTGCTTACAAAACAAGAGTTATACAATATCTCATAAGTTAGATATAGTGAAATACTATAAACCATTGCCTATGAGGAATATATTATTTTTTTAACCCCTGAGCTATGTTCTTCCTTTAAGGCAAAAGTTATTGCGTTTACCATAAGTTAGACTTCATAAAAAAAATACAAAATACTATTTATGGTTGAACCTTGTTCTTTGAAGCCCTTAGTCTAAGAATTGCCTTTAAGGCAAGAGTATCACTATGCTAGAAGACTGAGCAGGTTCAATTTATTACCAACCTCGGATTCAAAAACTATTAGGTAAAACCTAAACCTTACTCCTTTCCCTCTATAGAGCATCTAATAAATCAATACATAATGTGGCAGTGTCAAGTTTTTCCCATGGAAAACTTGTTATTTGAAAGTCCTTGGACTAACAAGTATTACCTCTAGGGCAATAACTATAAAGTATCTCATAACTCAAAATAAAAAGTGATGTTGTCAAGTCTTTTTTATGGGGCTTAACTTGTTGTTTTGCAGTCCTTGGGCTAAAAGGAAAAAGTTTTATACATGATAAATCAAGACACAATGCAGAAGTGTCAAGTCTCGCCCATGAGTGAAGTTCTTGGTCCAAGTCTTGCCTCTAAGGTAAGAGTTATAAAGCATCTCATAAATCAATATATAATATGATAGTGTCCAGTTTTGCCCAAGGGACTTAAGTTGTTGTTTGGAATTGTCGTTGTACTAACACGTCTTATCTTTAGGGAAATAGTTATCGAGTACTTCATAAAATTTAAAAAATATTATATTATCAAGTCTTGCCTATGGAGCTTAACTTGTTCTTTCAAAGTCCTTGAGTTAAGAGGT
>JBCEWC010010259.1:0-17841 GCA_038996855.1 Solanum aculeatissimum | reverse complement strand
CATAGCTTGAGTCCTACTTTCCCGTCCCCTTAGAGATAATTGTTATGTGCTATGTGAATCCATGTTTATCCTATTCCAGGCAACATCCTCATAGCTTAAGTCCAAAGCCCCGATCCCCTTAGAGCTTATGTGTTATGTGTTTAGCTTCCACACTTCCAAATTGATGATGTGTGATGATCCTATGATGGCTTGATCGAGGACTTTTGGGTTCTCCTTCGTGATGTCACATCTAGTCCCCTATTTGGGTCATGACATCATCGTTCAACGGTAGTTAGAGCTCGTCACCGGTCTCTAAATGGTTAGAAGTGATAGAAAAAGAGTATGAGTTAGCATAGTAAAGCACTAAGTATGCGGGCATGCAAATGCATATGCACGTGAACCTATAAACGACCTAGATGACAAGGGCACATACATAGAAAGAGAATATAAGAAAGGATATTATACCAATATGCCATGATAACCATGATGCATGAAATGCCATAATACTTATAGTATAGAGGGGATGGAACCATAACCGACATCCAAACTCATGTGAGCTACAACATGAACTTGCCCGATGAGGCCTCCAATCGAATCAAAGAAGATTACTTGCCAAAGGTAATCTACACCACACCTTACGGGCCTCCCATTTTGGCGTGATAACCACCTTCCTTACAACCCGGTCATTTAAGAAGGATTTACATAACATAGCATATCATATCATATCAAAACATACCTTACGGGCCTTCCATTTTGGTAGCATACCTACGTTGGCACATAGTTTCGTGAAAGGAGTGGGACCTTTGGGGATAGCCCACTTACTACTCTAATCCTTCTCGGTACTAAGTCATCATGCCACAAGAATACGTATACATATACATGCTTTAAAATGAAAACTTGACACTTGAACATCAAATCATGCATACTTGGGCTTAAAAAGCCAAATCACTTTCATTAGTCTTAAGCATACTTAACAAGGGTCAAACACATTTCATAATCATGCTTCATTGGACTAAAAAGCCTAATATACTTTCATGTCAAACTTCATGCATAAGAGTAGCTCCATACTTGACATACTTATCATATCATATTGGTGTAAACACCCATGTTTCTCAAAGAGCCATCCATATAAAGAGACTATGTGATCACAAGCCTTAACATATCAAATCATAACATGAGGGCCATGCCCTTAACAATAACTTCATCATAACCTTGCTTCAATTCTTATGCCATGAATTAGGAATCAAGTGCATGGGTAATGGAGGATTTAAACTTTAAACCATAATTCAATAGATAATTCAACATAATTCATGATAAAATCCCAATTCAAAACATAATACAATTTATCCATGCATATTAAACCATTAAAGGGACATGCACATTGATCCTTCAAGAGTTTCTATGCATTTCATTAAATTCAAACTTAAATTATCATTAAATCACCTAATTTCAACAACCCACAACTCAATGCAATGAAATACTTCAAAATTTAAAGAATCCATAATTAAATAAAGCTTAAATTCATAATTTAAAGAGGAGGGTTCTTGGGTCTTCATGGATGAAAGGGGATCCATGAATCAAACCCACATACCTAGAGATTAGCCAAGGGAATTGAATAAATTTGCAAGAAAGCTGATTTTCCCCAATTTATTCAAGCTTTTATCAATGGAGGTCAAGATGATTGAGAAAATTTTGGTGAGGATTGAAGAGTGTTAGAATGGATGAAAGGGGATTAGGGTTTGATTTAGGGGACCTTAGAAAGTCTAAAAGGGAATAGGATGTAATTAAATTACAAATTAACCATTAATGAAATGGACTAGATCACATAAGACAGGGCTTCACGGAAGACTGCCAGGGGCCGTCCAGAGGCTCACGGACCGTGAACCTGTCCGTGAGACCTCACTTGGTCTTGGCTTTGGCTTGAACTCTCGGGGGACTTTCTGGACCAACCCACGAGGGGGCTAACAGACCGTATAGCTTCACATAGATCATGTACTGGTCCTTGGAGCATCACTTGATCTGGAGTCCAACCCCGAACCTTGACAACATCACTGGATCACCCCATGGGACCCTTCACGGGCCGTAAAGGGTCACACGGGCCGTGAGGTGGTATGTGGGATCATACTTGGTCCATGTCTTAGACCCTAACCCCTAGGAGCACACTGGACCAACCCACGAACACCCCCACAGACCATGGACCACCAAACGGTCCGTGGTCCCACCCTTAGACCCTATTCCAGGACCCTTTTCCAGCATACATCCAATTACGGGTAGTCTCACTGCAATGGCCTTAACTTTCACATACGAACTCCAAATTGAGTAAAACCAGTTGCATTGTGAAGATAACTCAAAGAGCTTCGATTTGATATATAGCAGCCCACATGTTTCATCCCGTAACAAAAGATATAACCTATCAAAGTAAGTGCTGCCAAAATGGCCTTAAAACCTTCCACCAAAACGATTTCCTTGAATCCGGCCACTTAAATATAACCCATGGCTACCAAAATTTAACCATAACCATTTCAACACTAACCTTGACCAACCATTATGAAGCTAAAAAAAAATTCAGATCGTTACATTGGACATGGTCCTCATGCTCATCTCATGTCCAAGCTAGGAACGAAGAACATTTTCATAGCTCCTAGCTTGAGAGGGGTGGGTAGATGTAAAGGAGTTGAATAAATAGAGTTGTACCTTGATGATGTAATTAGTTACATAGTTAGTTACAATTAGTTGTAGATGATTATGTGATTAGTTAAGAAGTGGTTAGTAAGTCAGTTAGCTAGTTATATATAATGTTGTGCTCATTGTATATTCAATACGATTTTGAAATCAAACGGATTCTTAAAACTCTCTCTCTGATTCATAAGCTCAACAATGATGATGTCATTTCAGTCACAAACTCAATTTGAGTAGACATGATAAAGCAACATGATGTTGATCTTGAAGTCGGAGGAGAAGAACTTAAACATCAGAAAGGGAAAATATAGTCAAAAGAAGATGATGAATAGAATCAACACTACACACGATTTGAAAAGAGCAATACACGTGTTAATAGGAACAGGTCAAGGCTAAAGTATAAGGTATCATTCACATAACTTTTGACATAATAAATAATTGCAATGCTCATACCATATTTATTGGCTTATATACATACACACATAGTAGAAAAAATTGAAAGTAATATAAAAAAGATTCGAACATAAAATCAATAAAATAGAACCCAACACTAAAAGAAAAACTTATAGCATCTATTATATCCCAGTGCAACAAAGTTTAACCAAATTTTCTAAAAAAAATAATGAGAAAGCAAAACAAAGAAAAGAAATGAGAGAACAAAAAAGCAAAGTGAAAGAGGAAAATAGGACAGAAAGCTAGAGAAGAGAAGAAAAGAAGTTCGTCGGGAATGAGAGAGATTGCAGGGGAAGAAAGAACTTTTATGTGCTTTGGCGTACATGCCATTTGCAGTGATTTACATAATTTTTAAATATGTAACAAACTGAAAAGACACGATACTGTAAAATTCGGTAAAAACACGTGATTATAACAACATCAAGGATTGTTACTGCCTACATCTATTGTCAATAATATTTTAAATTAAAGTTGAAGGTGGGATATATAAACGGATATAGCAAAGATGTAGTCGTTCTAGATTCTCAATACCAAATAGAAGGTTTAGGGGAGGAAGGCACCACAATGTTGCGTTGTGTTTGTGGACAAATTCAAGCCTACTTTATCACATGAATAATAATAATAATTCTTAGTCATTTGATATCTCATGCTTTCAATTCTACAGTTGAGCAATTATTATGTTGGAACAAATTAAAAGATCACTGGTCGACTGATCTTTTATAACTTTTTTATTGATGTGGGCGGTTCAACTAACAATGCAGTGTTTGAAGATTCAGATTCAACAATTGTTGATGTCATCTGCACTTCACTTATGTCAAGCGACTTGACCTTTTAATATTCTTTTGTCTAATACTTGACATAGAAACCTGCTCTTTTTCTATGTAGGACATAACTGTTAGATTTGTGTGAGCAACATAAGAGTTTATCAAATATGACTTTCTCAGTTGAATGCAAAATATGTTATTTGATAATATCTGTTGGGCATGATTAACACGCAAGAGCTGGTGTTGAAAACTGAAGAAGATATATAACAAAGTAATTGATATTCATCTCGTTTGTTACATTTCTTGCGCTATTAACTTTCTAAAACATATGACATATGTGCCTAATAAAGTGTTGCAACAGAGTCCTCCACTCTTGGTCAAATTTACCAAATCAAAAATCAATTTTACTAAATTCTGTTACAAACTAAGAAAAAATACTAAAAAAGTCATTGCCTATTATCAAATGAAATCATGAATTACCAATCATTCACAAAATAAATACAAAATGATTACCTTATTAATAACAAAAAAGAACTATCTCAAGTAGATTAGTTAACACAATAATAAGCTCATAAAGGGTTAGATTCTACTATAATATGTTACCAAGAATGATAAATTCTACTATAACAAGGATGACATAGTGATTGATGTCGGGACAAATGCCGTAGTGGTTAGTAAAATAATAAATCCATTAGAAAATATAAAAACTAATATGGTCCATGAATAGTTCAGTAAAAATATGTATAAGGGCATTGCTCTTGGAGATGGAAGAGCTTCGTCCAACTTATAGAATATAGAAAAAATTAAAAAGCAGATTGATAAAAAAAACTACTTATCCATAGGCAGACATGCACAATAATGCATCTATAATTTCTCCGGTCGCACCAACAACAAATGATACAAGGATCTTTTGATTTTGTAGGTCTAAGTGTCATAAGAATTTTAAGATCAAGAGGAATTCATGAAAAGTCAAATTGACTAAAGTATATAGACGACTACATAAAAAAATATTTCTTTTATATCTCTCTGCTTATTGTTGTAATGACCCTTCGAGTAATTTCTATATTTCACAGCTACTCTATTGATTTGAACTTCTGTATGGTGACCTCAGACCTTTCATGGAATATTGGGGCTATTGGGGAATGGTTGTGGGTTGTTTTGGTTGAGAATTTTGCGAGTTTGGGAGTTAACGAGAAGCTATAACTATGAAAATGAGATTTTTGATAAAGCCCTAGTAAATAGCCTTGGAATGGAATTTTGATAGTTCCATCAGTTTCATAATGGCTGATTTAGGCTAGGAGGGTAATTGGTTCAAGTATGGAGGGTCCCGATATGATTTTGAGTCTAAAGTTATAAAATGAGTTCAACTGAAAGCTAAAAAGTGTGTTTCTATAATAACTTAGCTAAGCTCACTCAAAATGGAAATTCAATAGTGTGGTTAGCTCCAAAACATCAAAATAGTCTAAAATAACCCTTCATTAGTTGGCGAGGGCTTTCGATTGCATTTTGACCCCCTAAGTTCTTTTAGCTAAAATTAGCCGAAAAGAAGTGGGACTCTTATTCTTCCGTAAAATGATCCATTGGAAATTTAGATCACACCATTGGATCCATAACGTCAAAAATCATATGGTTACACAATTTATTTGCGTAAAACAAACATTGGATGACCCAGGAATGCCCCAGAGAAATTTTTGAAAATATTGGTACCGCACAGCAGTAGGAAACTCCGTGCATGAGCCCACATGCCCGGGTTTGCATGGCATGACACAGCAACACGCCCGCGTTCACGTGCCTTGGCATGAGGTGGTGCGGCCAACTTATAAAAGGTCTGGTTGGGAGGGCACTTGGCAGAGAAACTTCAAATGGCCATAACTTTTGACTCGTAACTTTGATTTTAGCGATTCAAAAGCCTACATGACTTAAATTTTCACAAGGAATGTTGTGGTGAAGTTGAATTCAGGATTCAAAATGTATTTTGAGGTAAAATCACTATTTTAGCTGATTATGTTCGCGGAATGTATGAAAACTCTGCGCTTTGATATCTTGGCCGATCTTGATGAAATTAAGTAAAATTTGAGTATAAGTTGTTCTACGTTCTGAGAGGAATGCTGTGATATGATGGGTTTCCATTGAATTTAGCTTTTTTTTTTAAATTTTGACCGAGCAAGTTTTCAAAGAAATATTTTTCTGGTAAAGATTTTAACTTTGTTTTTGGGCCATTTCTCGGTCTTTTAAGGTCCGTTTTAGGAAACGTTTTTTGCTGTAAACTTGAGGTGACATGAGGATCACTTTTTAGGATTTCGAGTGTGGATCCTATTTTTTTCCATTTTAGGCATTGTTGGCCTAATTTCACTCATTTTCAAGATGTTACATCCAATGTGACCATGTTAAGTTTGTGAACTGTATTTTTGACAGTTGAGATGCATAGAAGAGTGATTTGGAGGGGAAAGGCTTGGACAAATTGATGCAGGATGCGGGGAATCATTTTCCAGGTATGCTAGGTTTCTCTACACCTTAGACTGATTGAAATGCATGCGTATGTGAGCCAAAACGTGTAGAAATATATTATTTATGGGTTGAGATTTGGGATACATATTGTATATAGCTGGTTGTGTATTTGTATGTGTTATGTATGATGGTATGGGACTATAACTGTTGTATGGAGGGCTATATTAGCTGAGCTTTGGCATTTGTAGACTATGAGAGGGCCTAAAAGGGTCGGTTGGGCTGAGAGCAGGTGACAACTATGTACACTGAGCTTGAATCTTGCTTGTATGTATGTGTGGCCTAAGAATACTGATATAATCAAGCTTATGAGGTTGACAAGTGGTTACATACTACCTTGTGCACTAGTTCTGGTATCTACAACTGTTTTGAGTACTTGTGGTTGACTAGATTATGGTAGAATTGCTTGATTAAATACGGTTCTGTGTTGCCCTGTAGCTTATATGGTCCTGTATATCACTGTTGTCCGATATGTACTTGTGCTATTGGCTAACGATTGGAGAAACACACCATGTTCTGGAAACGGTTATAGTTATACTCTTAACGGAGCCTTGTGACCTATGATACAAGATACGTTGCTACTGAGCCACTAGCAGGTTAGGGATGGGAGTGTGACCCTATTAGCGAGGTGTAGGTTATATCCTATGGGATTCCTAGGCTATCTATGATGAAACACTAGCTATGTGGGTTAGTCTTAGGGACTAACACCCTGTTTAAAGAAAGGCACATTATTAATGGGCCAACACATGGTTGCCTTTGGCAATATCCTTTATGACAGCTAGGCTATGATATGATTCTAGGTAGATGACATCCTTCTAATTGTCTAGCCTCTTGGGCCTGATCTTAGTTACACTGACACTGCCCTATGAGTTACTTTACAGAGAGAAAGGGCCTTGTAAGGGTCGAATATAGGCTAATATTATGGGATAGACATGTGTTCTGACTTGATTTGCATTTGTAGGATTATGTGTAGTCACTATTGAGATATGTTGGCCGTGAGGCTGTTTATTGATTATATGTCGTACCGTGGTTTAGTTTTGATATAGACATGACTTTATTAGGTTGGGTTACGTGGGCTACCTACGTTATGATTGTCGTCGCCTATGTTGACTTTGGGCACCTGTGGTTGATGAGGTTATGGTATACTTGGCCTTAGTTGGGCATGACTCTATAGTGATCTGTGACCTATACACCTTGATGTACCACTGATAGTTGTTGTATGCTAGTTCTTTTCATCTGATGCTGGGGTATCTATTGCTATGTTGTTATTTGAGAGATGGTGATAGTTATAATTATGTGGGTTGGACTGAGATTGTGGGATACTTATGTTGTCAGTGTCGTCACCTATGTTCATTCTGGAATGATATGACTTTGGTGTTCCAAATCTGGGTAGACTGGTTGAGGACTTGACTATTTTAATACCTCAAGTCCTAGATGCCGCTCCCCATGCTCTAAGCTCTGGTGTCCATGTTTGTGTGTCTAAGACTCAGGAGTCACGCCCCATGGTCCAAGTTCAATTACCACGACAGGGATATCAGGTGGCGAATGCTGATTCTGAGGTCCGAGCACCTATTGATGTTTTGAGTTGAGGACCCTATTAGTTATATTTTGGATTTGAGACCCTGTTGATTGTGTAGGGAGATTCTTTCTCCTGCGAGGGAAACATCTCATTGTTATATATATTATCATACCATCTGTCCTCGACTGACTGCCCCGACTGGAGGCCAGGTCGGGAGGACTAGGGACGAGGCCTCGAGTGATACTGGTTCCTAGATAGGTTGAGGACTCGATGGGTATATGTTACTTTTGGTCGAGGACCCGACTAATTTCCCGTGGATCCATAGACTTATTCACACCCTAATTATATATGAGTGTACCCTCTGGGCTTATGGGGGCTCAGTGTAATAATCTCAAAGGTCATTTTTAGCATTTTTAACTTAATTACCATTTTGTGTTTCTCAAAAGTTTCCTTGGGTCAGTTTTGGAGGATTCTAAAAGTTGAATTTTGAAAATCTTGTAAAAAGTTGGAGTTTTGCAAAAGAAAGAGTTTTCAAAGGCTTAAAGTTATAAATTTTGAGTTTTGAGGTCATTTCGAGTTTTGAATGTCAAAACTTGATCCTGTCAATTCCATCAGTTCCAGAATGTCGAATTTGGTCTAGGAGAACTTGCAGAACTAAATTCAAAGTTAAAACAAAGATTTTAGGCCCAAAGTTGCATTTCTAGTTCATTTTGGATCATAGGTTTAACTTTGGTCAACATTCAGAGTTAGAAAGATTGTATCAAAATTTCGTCAGATCTGGGTGGTGAAACTAATGCTAGAAATGATTTCGTTGCAATTTTTAGAGCTTTCATGAATATTTTATGTCTTGTAGTCCAAAACTAGTTGTAATGATATATCTCGAGTTCAGGACCATAGGGGTTCCAAATTCAAATTCTGATGGTTCCATTGAGTCCGGATCGTCGTTTCTAGTAGTGTTTCATGTTTGGTTTATGTTCACAGGGTTCCAATCAAATTTTGAAAGTCCAATTCATGATTTTATTAAAGCTGTGTTTGTTGATTTAGTTGTTTCTGGAGAAGGTAGGATTGTACTCCCTGTTCGTGCCTTTAGTGCCGCATTTACAGAGGTCATATAATGTAGACCTCTGTGTTCGTGAAAGAGGGTCTGCATTCGTAGAGCACTGCCAGTATTGCCTCCGCGTTTGCGGGAACCTCTCTACGTTTGCAGAGTGTCATGGCATTTTTGGCTTGCGCGTTCGCAGAAGTGCACCTGTACAGTGAGTTGTTTTAATAGATGTGACTTAACTGTTTTCTCCATTTTTGACATTTCAAGCTTCATTCTAGGAGAGGATTTTCAAGATTTTGAAGACAAATTGATTGAGTAACTATTTTCTAACCTATTTCAATGATTTCCATTGATTAATTAATGATTTTCACTTCTAATTGTTGGTTTTAATGGTAGAATTTGAGGATTTTCGAAATTGAGTTTCCTAAACTTGAATAATTTATTTCTCCCTCATCTTAACTCCTTTTTCAAAACCATTTTCACCGTTGCATTTCTTATTACGTGGAGACCATTTTTATATATTAATTTTTAGATTCTAGCTACATTTTTTGATATGAGGGTTTTTACCATTTTATTTGTTTTCTTCAAATTAATTGATTTTAGTGTCATTAGATTTGTTATGTGATTGTGATACCATATATGAATAGATTATGGTGATTTGGAGTACTGTAGAAGGGGAAAGCGGTGATTTTGACTTGATTTAAGGCATGTGGACTTCTAACCTTTTGTTAAGTATGAATGAACCTTGTATGCTCCTATGTGTATGGAATTGAGTATTTGGGGGTAAAAATGTATCATTGCAGGTTTGAACATGACTTCTTGTATTAAATAGTTGTTCATATGGTGCTACATTACTTTATAAATTAATTGTGAGTTCGTAATCAATGTGATCTTATGAGTCATTCGACATTGATGATATTGAGATACTAATGATATTGAGATATTAATGATATTGAGATAATGATGATACTGAGACATTGATGATATAGGGATATTGACGATATTGAGACATTGATGATATTGTAATACTGATGATTGTTGAACTATTGATGATTTTGAGATATTAAGATCATTATGATATTGATACTATGATATAATTGTGATCATGCATATTGTATTTATTATTATTTGTGCATTAATACTTGTGATAGTTATGATCGAGATATGAGTAAGGTAACATGTGGATTAGTGGCCAAAGTATTTATCGGTCAGGCTGAGGTAATGTGTCGGTGGATATTGGATCCGAGGTGATTTTTAGATAAGTGACATGAATCGAAGTCATTGCCCATCATGATCACAGATACATAGTCCTTGTGTGGCCCCTATGGGTTCCGACTGAGGCGGTATACTCGCTCAGCGGATGTGTATTCTAGGATAGACACACATCACGATTACTTAACATTGTATTGCATTATGTACATTTCATGGCATCTACTCTATTTCATTTCATATCGGGTTGATATTGTCGTATATTATTTATGAGGTTGTATACTTATATTATTTCTAATTATGGGAAAGTGTTGGATCTACTTATATACCTGTGTATTGAAATATTATGCCACATGATGAGTATATTTACACTATTGTGATCTGTATACTATAATGTGCTGGGACTTTTATGAGGATTGTGGTTGGGATTTAAGGAGTTACTTATGTTCTTCATTGTTTTACTTTAGGTTAGTTCGATTTTAGTGAATACTATGTTGTTTGGTGCTCACCCCTTGCTATATTTTTGTAGGTTGTCAGCCTGGTCCATCCTTCTAGACTTCTATTTGTTGGATCGAGATTCTAGATTACTTGTGAGGTAGCTGCTTATGTCTCCAGTAGGCCTTTGAGGATCCCATTCAATGTTTTTTTTCTATTTGAGGACTAGACATTATGATTTGTATTTCATTTGAGTATTTGATACATAGAGGCTTGTATATGTGACACCAGTTCTTGGGTTGATTGTATTACTTTTCTTCCGCATCTATCTATCTTATTAGACTGTCATCTTAAGCTTTTACTATTTTGTTAAGTTGTTAGGTTTTAGGCTGACTCACCTTGGAGGGTTAGGTACCATCACACCTGGATTTCATGTCGTGACAATTTGGTATCAAAGCCTCAGGTTCATAGGTCTCACATATGTACGAGCCCAAGTAGAGTCTTGAGGATCGGTGTGGAGATGTCCATTGCTTATCCTTGAGAGGCTATGAATACTATTAGGAAAAATTCTCTTTTACTTCATTCTGATTCATTCGTCCGTGGTTTTATTTAATTATTAAGTGTTTTTGTGTCCTTTGACAGATGGAGTGGACTAGAGCTATCACTACTTCTGGATGAGGAGAAACTGCCCCTAATGTTGCTATTGAGGCCCTAGATAAAGGTAGGGGCCGTGACAGAGGATGAGCTAGAGGCTAGGGCCGAGGAGCTGCACAAACAAGGGATTATGATCGAGGTATCTCCCCCTAGCCAGCTTTGGATCCTAGATAGGAGCAGGTTCCATACGAGTTTGTTGCAACACTACTACTTTAGGATACTAATGAGAGTTTTGGTGTGTTTGAGACTTTGGGGCAGACTGTTAGCCCAATTGACACTTCTTGTACTTTATAGACTCAAGTTGGGGTTTAACCTCAGGATCTATAGTAGGTCCCCGAGGCCCAAGTTCAGGTGGAGCAGCCACCAGTAGCTCTGATTATTGAGGTTCCTCCAGTAGCTGCCTTGACTGATGATGAGCAGTAGAAGTATGAGAGATTTTGCATAATGGCCCCACGTCAGTTTCAGGGTGGGAAGATAAAGGATGCATATGAGTTTCTGACCACTTGAAGAGAGTTACTGGAGATCATGGGATTAACAGATACTCATGGTGTGAGATATGTCACCCTCTAGATCCCTAGGCCAACCAGGGAGTGGTGGAGGACTTATACAGGATCCCTTCCAGCTGGGTCTCCTCAGATGAATTGGGAGACATTCTCTAATGACTTCTATGATCAGTTTATTCCTTGGAGCATCCGCAAGGAGAGCTGATTGAGATTTGAGAGTTTGAGGTAGGGCACCATGACAGTTTCAGAGTATGAGTTTTAATTTTTCTAGTTGCCCCATCATGCTACAACTATACTTCCGACAGAGGTTAAGAAAGCCCGTTGGTTTTTGAGAAGGCTAGTATATCCTATCAGACAATCGATATTATGGGTAGCTAAGGGTGGAGCTTCCTTTCAGTCGGTGGTTAGTGCTGCCAAGGAGAAAGAGTTGATGCAGAGGGAGGAGTTTGGGGACCCCAAAAGGGTTCGTACTTTGGGACAATATTTAGGTGCTCTATCAGGGGGCAAATATATGGTCAGAGAAGGTAGTTCATTTCAGCATCGTGGGGTTCATGCAAACTTATCGGCTGTAGAGGGAGGACGAGGTCCCTATGATTACTACAGTTTTGGATAGATTTCATCTGGTCTTTGGTAGAGGCCTACAGGTCGGGGATACTACAACATCCCTCCTAGTTCTTCACAACAGTGGTTCACCCAGAGATCTTTCTATGGGTGTGGATCTCTCGAGCATTTGATGCGATAGGTTGAGGTAGAGGTTATATTGATAGAGGTGGACGTACTAGTAGTAGGGGAGTAGGTAATACTTCCACATAGTTAGGTGGTAGAGGTTTAGCTTCTATGGGTGGAGCTCGAGGTGCACATTGCTATGCCTTCCAAGGTAGACCTGAGGCTGAGGCCTCAGATACTGTGATCACATTTATTGTTCTAGTTTGCCATCACCTTACATTTGTGTTATTTGATCCTGGCTCTACTTATTGTTATGTGTCTGCCTATTTCTATTTGGGGTTTGAGTTGCCTTATGATTCTATGTATGTGCTTGTTTGTGTTTTGACCCCAGTAGGAGAGTCTTTACTAGTGGACTGGGTGTACCTGTCTTATTACTTTTGTGGGCTATTAGACTTGGGTAGACTTGATTATATTGGATAAGATAGATTTTGATGTTATTCTTGGTATGAATTGGTTATCTCTGTATTGTGATATTCTTGATTGTTATGCTAA
This sequence comes from Solanum aculeatissimum, assembly GCA_038996855.1. NCBI lineage: Eukaryota > Viridiplantae > Streptophyta > Magnoliopsida > Solanales > Solanaceae > Solanum > Solanum aculeatissimum. Next base: position 4,878 of record JBCEWC010010259.1, on the reverse strand, counting down.
GACCGTTACGCTATCCATGCCAAGTAGACCGAGGATTAAGTGGACTGGTTCGAAGGGTTCCTATCCTAGTAAAGTGATATCTTATATAAGGGCCCAAAAGTTGATTGATCAAGAGTGTTTGGCTTACTTGGCTTTTATTCATAATATTGTTGTTGAGTCACCTTCTATGGAGTCTATTTCAGTGGTTTATGAGTTCCCAGATGTGTTTCCTACTAATTTTCCAGGAGTCCCTCCTGATTGGGACATTGATTTTGCTATTGACCTTGACCCAGGCACCAAGCCCATTTTTATTACTCTCTATCGGATGGCTCCAACTAAGTTAAAGGATCAACTTCACGATCTATTGAGTAAGGGCTTTATTCACCCCAGTGTTTCACCTTGGGGAGCCCTAGTTTTGTTTGTTAAGAAAAAAGATGTGTCCATACGGATGTGCATTGATTATAAACAGTTGAACAAAGTGACTGTTAAGAACAAGTACCCTCTCCCTCACATCAATGATCTATTTGACCAGCTTCAGGGAGTTGCATTGTTTTCTAAGATTGACTTGAGGTTGGGTATAATCAGCTTCATATTCAGCTTCCCAAGATAAACATACGATGCTGTGAGAACTATTGTAGTTGTACTCCTAAGGAAGTCTTGTGACCTGTGATGCAAGATACGTTGCTACTGAGACACTAGCAGGTTAGGTATGGGAGTGTGACCCTATTAGAGAGGTGTAGGTTATATCCTATAGGCTTCACAGACTATCTGTGATGAAACACTAGTAATGTCGGTTAGTCCTAGGGACTGTCACCCTGTTTAGAGAAGGACACATTATCAGTGAGTTGGCACATGGTTGCCTTAGGTGATATCCTTTATAGTAGCTGGACTACGATATGATTCTGGGTAGATGACATCCTTTTGATTGTCTAACCTCTTTGGCCTTATCTTAGGTTACACTAACATTGCCTTATGAGTTACTTTACATAGAGAAAGGGCCTGGTAAGAGCCTAATATACGCTATTGCTATAGTACAGATGTATGTTTTGACTTGACCCATATCTGCCAGAGTGTGTGTAGCCACTACCGAGATATGTTCATTGTGAGACAGTTTATTGATTATATATTATACTGTGGTCTAGTTCTGGTATAGACATACCCTTATTGGGTAAGGTTACGTGGGCTACCTATGTTATGATTGTCATCGCCTATGTTGAATCTGGTAATATTTGGTTGACAAGGTTATGGTATACTTTTCCTTAGTTGGGCATGAATCTACAGTGATCTGTGACCTATACACCCTGATGTATCGTTGATAGTTGTTGTACACTAGTTCTTTTCATCTGATGTTGGGGTATCTATTGTTATATGAGGGATGGTGATAGTTATTATTATATGGGTTGGATTTAGATTGGGGGATGCTTATGTTGTGAGTGTCAGCGCCTATATTCACTCTGAGCATGATATGACTTTGGTGTTCAAGATCCAGATAGACTAGTTAAGGGAGTGACTGTTTCGATACCTCGAGTCCTAAATGATACTCCCTGTGCTTTGAGCTCTGGTGGCCACGTCTAATTTTTGAAGACCCATGAGTCGTGCCCCGTGGTTTGAGTTTGATGACCAAAACTAGGATATCAAGTGGCGGATATTGATTCTAAGTTATTTTGGGTCGAGGACCCTGTTGGTTATATTTTGGGTTTGAGACCCTGTTTATTATACAAGGGGATTCTTTCTCTCTTAGGGGATACGTCTTACTATTATGTATGTTGTCAGATCATCTATCCCTAGCTGACTGCACCAACCGGAGGCTAGGTCGGGATGACTAGGGGCGAGGCCCTATGTGATACTAGTTCCTGAATGGGTTGAGACCTGGTGAGTATATGGTACTTTGGGTCAAGGACCCGACTAATTTCTCATGGATCCACACACTTATTCATACCCTAATTGTGCACGGGTATACCCTCTAGGCTTATAAGGGCTTATGGGGCCTTCAGGCTTAGATATTAGGGCCTTACACCCATGTACAACTAACCTCTAATCATGTGATATTGGGAGTTGGGTCCTATTATGACTCGATTGATCAGATTGTGCTTGGGTGTACCTTTTGAGCTTATGGGTGCCCAGTTGGCGTACAAGCATAGATATTAGGTCCTTGCACCCGCATACAACACTACATACCAATTGGGGACAGTTGTGGTATAGGCCTACATAGTCTTCATCAGTCGGTATTAATGTTCATCACTTGGGTTGATTCAGTTTATCATTGTTCATCACTTAGGTTGGTTTAATTTGTCATTGTTCATCACTTGGATTGGTTCAATTTATCATTGGTTATCACTTGGGTTGGTTCAGTTATCATTATTCACTGCCTTAGTTTGTGCCGTTGTGGTTTGAGAGTTTCCAGAAATGTTATTTCCTTGATCTGAGTTCTGATTTGCTAGACCTACTGTAATTCCTTATATTTGAGTCTTCTGGATTTGCTGTATTTCACTCTGTCGGTCGATGATGCCTACTGGGTGCCTTTTTCTGGTACTTACCCCTACTTTCTGCATCTTCCCATAGTGCAGGTCCAGGTACTAGCTGTGATTGCTGAGTTAGGGGTTCATGAGAGATCAAGAGACACTTGGTGAGCGCTGGCTACTCTAGCTACTTTACGGTCTCCTTCCTTTGATGGTCGTCTTTTGTATCTAGATGTTGGCCTTGAAATCTGTAGTTATGGTTTGTATTTGTAGGAGTATTCATGGCTATGTATATTATTGTTACTATTGTGTATATATATATATATATATACATATGAGTGTGTGCGTGTGTCTATCGTAGCTCTATATAGTTGACTTCCAGGTTCTCGGTAAGTTGTGTTGATTTCTATTGCTATTTTTGTTATATTGTGACTAGAGAGCTAGGACAGGCACCTTGGGTTTGGAAAATCAGCTTGCTTGTAGGTGGGATCTAACATACGCAATTATGACCGGAATCGGGTTGTGACAATTTCACTATGATCATACCTCATTTAGAAACTGATAAGGAATGACAATATTATAACCAATCAAAAAGATTTTCCTTCAGATTTAAGGAATTAAATCAGTTCACATTTGGTACCAATTAATTGATAGAATTTCACTAATATGCTAGAAACATGATAGCAGGAGAAGCTAAATAAAAGTGCAAGCAAATATAATAGAACGTGTTTACTCCTAGTGGGACATTAAAAAACTTTGAAATGTGAGAAATCATAGACCATTACAGTTACAAACACCATATAACTTTTAATGTTATATATTTCTACACTCATGTCTCGGCCGCTGAATTAACTTTCTCTAAGCATATTGAAGAAATAAGGATAGGCAATTGATTGATTGAGTAGACTATTGACTTAGAAAGTGAAACAAGCGGTTCCCAAGTGTAAGTATGAGATGATTTTCACTGTATTTTATTCTGAAAATCACATTTTTCCCTTAAAAATCTACTTTCCTGTCAAATCCTACCTAAATTAGTCCAAAGATTTTCAAGATTACTCATAATCTTATGAAAAACATATTCTATAGTGTAGCAAGTTTAAAGGTATATCAAAATCAAGAAATATAGAAGAAAAAGTTATTGTAAGACAATAAGTGAGTGGTTAGACATTGCTTCACTGCCATTGATATCCCTCTTCCTTTTAGTGAATTAGGGAAATATAACATGATGACACAATGAGATTTGCAAAATATTGATCTTGTTCCTCAATTATATATTCAAATCACGGTATTCAATTTGTTCAGAACAACGCGAAGATCTTTCGATTCCATAAGTCTAAATGCCACAAGAACTTTAAAATCAAGAGGAATCCACGTAGAGTTAAATAGACTAAAGCAGATAGACAACTACAATGAAAGAACATCACTTAGGACTCAATATTTGAATTCGAGAGAAAGCGTAATAGGCCTGAGAGATATGATAAAAATATAACTGAGAACACTTTGAAGGCCACCAAGAATATTGATATAATCAAATTTGATAGGGAGGAAAGACATTACAGATAGGATTAAAGTAAATAAATCCAAGAAACAGAGAGAAACAGTGAAGGAGATCGAGTAGAGTATTCAAAGCTCCTGTCGTGCTCAACAAAGAGCCATCACTTACATTGCCTACCAAGCTGAAGATTTCTCGAAATCAGTCAAAGAAAAATCACAAGAAAAATATTTTGCTTCACATATTCTATATTCTAACACCAAAACAATAAATCAGTTAATGCTTATTTTTGCAGTATGTATAATATTTTAATTATACATTACTTTTCAAATTTATATTGTTTTGGAAACTTAATCTTGTGAGTATAGAAATTCTGGCACACTATATTGATCAAAAGTAGGAATTTTTTAGTTCTAAATTCTAGTATGCAAATTTTGATGAGGAATCAAAGCCAGATAATTATAACACCCTAGAAATTTTGGAAGTGAAATAGGTCCTCAAACCTGGTTCTACGAGAGAGTTTATGAGTCGTGGTCTAGAGTATTGTCCGTGAGGTCGTAAAAGGTGTTTCAAAATAGAAAAAATTTAGCTAAGTATAGAAGGGATTCCACGAGAGGGAACATTATCCATAAACTATTCCATGACCCATCTGACAAGTCGTAGAATGAGATCCAGAAACCCATATTTTGGTTTGAATTCAACGAGAATGAACCACAACCCATAACAAATTTCATGGGTCGTTTGTTGATCTATAGAATGAAATCCAAAAACTCAAATTTTGATCTACTTTCCATGAGAGAGAACCACGACTCATAATCTGTTTCACGAGCCGTAAAAGGGGTTTCATGGTCCACATTCAATGTAACAACCTGAAAATTTCCTAAACTCCTTATGGTTGATATCTTATGATGTTATACTAGTCATGGTTGAAATTTGGTAGTCATGGGT
>JBCEWC010010258.1:0-17841 GCA_038996855.1 Solanum aculeatissimum | reverse complement strand
GTATGATGTATGACTATGTGTTATGTGCAAGCATGTTCCTCCCATTCCCGAATTATCCCCATAGCTTGAGTCACAAGTCCCTAAATCCTTAGAGCTTATGTGCTATATGCTTTAGCTTTCACATTTCTGAACCTATGATGAGTGTAATGGTGTTATGATGGCTTGATCGAGGGTCTTCGGGTCCTCTTTCTCCATGTCACATCTAGGCCCCCTATCCGGGTCGTGACAATAATAATCTCAAAGCCTGGAGGCATGAGTACAAGACCATCTAAATAGTACTAAAGAGTAAATACAATTGTCTCACACATAAGATACAAAATTTGAAATAAAGAAACAAAGATAATCCTAAAGATCCATGACGACTCAAAGTCTGAGCCTCACCGATAAGATCTGGATGGAAGTGGAATAACTCATTAGAATGAATCAACTACCCTATGTGGGTCCCTGTGCTCGGTCTATAGGGAGGAAACAAAGTAGGGTGAGTACACTAAAATTTGCCGAGTAGGTTTAACCGACTAGGTAAGAGAAATCGAACAAGCATGTAATAAGGAAGAACACTATCACCTGCATCAAAAAGGTTAGTTCACAATTAAAATATACATAATGGTAAGGTAAGATATCCATAATAACCAATGTTACAACACAATAAGAGATGTGAACACAATGCATAGAACCCATCAAGCCATATACCAAGTGCCTCGTAACCTTGCCACCTTCCTGTGGTTAAGGAACATCATAGTGTCTCGACCTTGCCACCTACCCATAGTCAAGGAATATCATAATATCTCAACCTTGCCACCTACCTGTGATCAAGAGATATCACAACGCTTCAACCTTTTTACCTGCCCGTCTCTAATAAAACTTTTAATTAGTCCTTCAACTTCGCCAGGGCCATATGGTAAGGAGGAATGGAAATGAGTTAGGTATCGAGTAGGAAGTATATACCAAAATCTATTTTCCTTTCAGGAGGAACACCGAGAAGCTCATCAGGAAAGACATTAAGAAACTCATTGATCACCGAAACCAACTCAATAGGAGGGACTTTAGATTTGATATCCCTAACCTTTACAAGATGATAAATGCAACCCTTAGAAATCAATTCTTGGGCCCTAAGACAAGAAATAATCCTTCCCTTAACCACTGAATCATAACTTTCCCATTCAAGGATGGGTTCATTAGGAAATTAGAACTTAACCTTGCGGGTTCTACAACCAATGGAAGCATGATATGCATGTAACAAATTCAATCTAAGATAATGCAAAAATCTACCATGTCAAGCTCAACAAAATCACAAGGCAAGAATTTATGCAATATGGACATGGGATAACCCCTATAGACTCTTCTAGCCACAATAGACTCCCAACTAGGGTAGACACCTCAAAGGGTTCACATAACAATTTGGGACACACATCAAGACTATTAGCAACAAATGGAGTAATGAAAGATAGAGTGGCATCAGAATCCAATAAAGCATACACATCATAATCATAAACCTTTAACATACTGGTAACAACATCAGGTACCTCATTCATCCCTTACCCCTCTTGAAGTGCATAGAACCCCTTATGATGTGGAGCACCTTCTTGTTAACCACCTTGTCCCCTTTGGTCTCCATGAGAACCATGTACTTGAGGACAACCATCTTTTCCCTTGTTTTGAGCATAAGGACAATCAATAATCTTTTGGCCAACTTTCCCACACCCATAGCAAGCATTCAAATCTCTTAGCATTTACCACCATGATGCCTTCCATATTTTGGGAACCTAGGAAGGGTCGGTCCTCCATTACCGCCTTAATATTTAGGGTTGGGCACCCTATCATTGGCAAGCCTTTGTTGAGAAATTGTTGATCCTTGGCCTGGAAATTTGTGGCCTTGTTGAAAATTACCACCTCTAGCACCTTGGAATCCACCATCATAACGAGCCCTCTAGGACTCCCCACTCTTCCTCTTTCTAAGCTTTTCTTCTTCAAGTTTCTTGGCATAAGTCATGAGCTGAGACAAGTCTATATCCCCAACATGCATGGCGGTATGACATTCTTCATTAAACAAGTCAAATATTTCTGACATAAATTTGTTCATCCTTTCCCTAGAGTCGATAACCAAGTGAGGAGCATACTTTGAGAGCTTATTAAACTTGAGGGAATACTCTGACACTCATAAAGCTTTTTTTGAGATTTATAAACTCCATTATCTTTGCCTCTCTTAATTCAATAGGAAAGAAGCAGTTGAGGAAGGCGACTTTGAATTCTTCCTAAGGAAAACGCTCATCATTCTCCCTCTCCATCTTCCATTGAGCAAGCCAAATTTGAGAAAGGCCTTTGAGTTGATAGGCATCAAGTTCTGTATTTTCCTCCGAGCTTACCCCCATAATAGCAAGAACATTTTACACCTCACCAATAAATTCTTGAGGATCTCCTCCACTTTAGATCCATGAAACTTCGGGGTTCATTCTAGTGAAGTCTCTCACCCTTGAGACAGAGTGGGAGTATGTGGAGCTTGGAGCCCTAGGTTATCTACGACTGGTGAAAAAAAGTAACAATATTCTAGTACTCGACATGAGTGATCCATTCTTCTTCTTGGGGAGCGTGAGGAGTCGATGGGCCAGATCACCCTTGGGAGTAGGAGCGTTTTTGCCATTATTCTTGGTGGCAGGATCTAGAAGTGCTAAAAGGTAATCATTAGAGATAGGAGGTCTTAAATTAAGTCCTAAAGCATGACATAGATAATGAAGAAGCTAATCATTTCTGAAAATGCCTCACAGCCTCCTATTCATAGTTATGGTGCGTTTCACAACTATGAACAAGACTCTACTCAACGTGGTGTGTTGGATTTTTTAGGATGATTTAGACCTAGTACTCTGATACCAAGCTTGTCACGACCCAAGCCTGGTGCCTAGATTTGATATGGAAAATGGAGAACCTAATGGAACACCCAAACAAGCCTCAAAGAATAAGTAAGCACATCCTTGATTGTGGAAGCATAAACAAACATCACGCACATAAATATAATAGAAATAGGGCTTTGTACTAAGACTATGGGAATATAAAGGGAATACAAATTTCCACCATTAAATAACATACAAAGACTAAGGGTGGGTAAGTAGGACTCAAGCTATGGGAAGTAGGGGCTTAGGACTTCCATCGCATGCCATTAACATAAAAAAATACATACAAGGGATAGGGACTAAAGGAAGTCTTCTTAATACATAAGCATTATAGGAGTCAAGCTCATCACATATATCCAACAACACCTCTAACATGAGTGGAATAGGGGCTAAGATATCTCCTGGGCTCACCCTCAAAAGTAAATATTCAAAAGTAAATAAGTCCTTAACATAGCATGAAAGAAAGTGATTGTTGTCGCCAGAATTAAGAACTAACCAATAGCAATCATCAATCCAATTACTAGCCACGAGGAGGTGGATGAAAAGGATCTCTGGTCCCTACATGGTTAGATAATGTAGGCACAAAGTATTTGTTAGTACTTGAAATTTACTAAGTATGTGGAGTGCAATGCAACAATAGAACATAAGCCATAATGAACAAGACGCATAATCATATACGATGGATATAAGCTCAATGTGACATGTATAATCAAAACTTTAGTCAAAACATGCACAGAGATAGTCAAACTTGCATAACATAGCATACACATATGGGAGGAGACCTTAACTAACATATAAGACCACATGAGCTACGATATGGAATACCAATGTTGCTTCCAAATAAGAAAAGGGGAGTTCTACTTACCAAGGTAACCATACCCCATGATTCTAGGTAACCTGACCTAGTTGGATCCACTAGTAAAATCCCATTTACGAAAATAATATATACCTATGGTGGCACATAGTTATGATACTAAGACTTTATATAAGGATCTCTTAGGTTGAGCCCTTACCTTAAACCTCATTCGGTGCTAAGTCTGATCCCACGAAATACATGACATAATCATAAGTGTAATCATAACTTGAATAACTTGTAAAACATGTCAACATAATAAGAGTAGTTGATTCATATACTTGACCCCTTCAAGTGAGCATTTGTCTTGCACATGAGGGTAGAATATTTCATATAATTGACCCCTTCAAGTGAGCATTTTTCTTTCACATGAGGGTAAAACATAGCATGAAGGCTCAAAATCTTACTTCAATCATAAAAACTTTTTATGAGTTCAATACATTCTTAGGAGCCTATAATTTATCATAACATACTTGTCTTGCATATCTTATAATAAATCTTTCATCAACATAAGAAATCCCATCATGTAATCTTGTTAAAACATGGTGGGTACATGCATAGGAGCTTGAAATCATGGAATACATGAGTATTGGACATGAATGAAGTAAACATGATCACTAGAAAAACATTCAAAATAACCCACCATCATAATAGTAAAAACCTTAGTTTGGGTATCATGAAGTTCATCTTAAAAACCATAATCTTTCATAGTTTCATATCATGCATAGCTTCAATAGTCATAAATCAACTCATAGAATAAACCCTTAATAGGTACTCATGTATAATCAAATCATACTTGATAAAATCAAACTTAAATCATGTTCATGATGCATAATAAGTACACATAAAGTATCAAGCTATGAAGTCATGAAATATTATCAAAAGGAGAGTTGGGCTTCATGGGTAGAAGGACTCATGAATGAAAGACCCATATACCTTAAGCCTTGAGATTACTTGAAGGAAACTTGAAAAGGCTTGAAGAATTTACTTGAATTCTTGAACTTTTATGAAAGCTCTTGAAAACCTTGGAATTGATTGGGAAATTTTGGTGAGGATTTGAGATGATTTTGGGAGTGTTTGAGTGAGAATTAAGGGAAAATGGTTGAAGTAATTGAGGAATCCCATCAATAAGTGTGTTGGGTATGACCTAATATCCCTCACTTGATTTGGAGAAAGTTTAGGAAAATTTGTACTATGCGGGAACAAGTGGGTGACGTGCCCTTGGTCACGGAGAGTGTAATTTTTCTAGAAGTTCAATTTTTTCCTATTTTGGCCTAGGAATGAGTTTCAACTATTTTTGTACTATCAAGGAACACGTTCGCGATGTGGATTGATTGCATACTCTACTGGTTAAGGACAAAATCAATCAAAATATATTTTTTTGATACGGTTGACCTAAAAATTAAAGGCGACCCTTTTACTACACAATTTTGCCTCGTGAACAAGAATAAGAAGTTAGATTTTCCAAATAATACATGAATTTTATGATATTCAAGAAATACTCTATAAGGTTATTTCGAGTCACATGGGAGGCGTTACAGTTAAATTGAAGACATTGGTGAAGGAAGGTAAGGCATAGGTTTTCTCACAAGGGGGGATGGGGTACTTCATTACCAAGGTAGGTTGTATGTGCAGGATATTGATGGGTTGAGAAGTTTGATTTTGACAGAAGCCCATAATTCCCCATATTCAATTTATCTCAGTTCTACTAAGACGTATAGAGACCTAAGGGAGGTGTATTGGTGGTACAAAATGAAGAAGGACATAGCAAACCAAATGCTCCATTTGTCAACAAGTTAAGGCTGAACACCAAAGACCGGGTGGCCTAGCCCAAGACATTGAGATCCTCACTTGAAAATGGGTGGAGATCTATATGGACTTTATAGTTAGTTTTCCTAATATTAAGAGGCAGTTTGATTCCAATTGGGTGATAGTTAATAGAATGACAAAGTCGACTCATTTTTTACCAGTCAAGACAACCTTTAGTGTCGAAGATTATGCTAAGTTGTATATCCGGGACTTTGTGAGGTTTCATGGGGTTCCATTTTCTATTATCTTGGATCGTGGAGCTCAATTCAACTCTCACTTTTGTAAGTCATTTCAAAAGGGTCTTGGTACTAAGGTAAAGTTGAGTACTGCCTTCCATCCACAAGCCGATGGACAATCCGAAAGGACAATTCAAATACTTGAAGACATGTTAAGGGCTTGTGTTTTGGAATTAAAAGGAAGTTAGGATATCATCTACCTCTCATTGAGTTTTCTTATGATAATAGCTTTCATTCAAGCATTGAGATGGCACCGTTTGAGGCCTTATATTGTAGATGATGTAGGTCTCCAGTTGAATGGTTTAAAGTCTATGAAATGGCCTTGATAGGACTAAACTTGGTCATGGATGCCATGAAAAATATGAGACCAATAAGGGAAAAGTTGAAAATGGCTCAAAGCCACCAAAAGTCATACTCTTATGTTAGGAGAAGAGATTTTGAGTTCAATGTCAATGATTGGGTCTACTTGAAAGATTCACCCATGAAAGGTGTGGTTCAGTTTGGCAAGAAGGGGCCCTAGGTTTGTAAGGCCTTATAAAATTATTAGGATAGTTGGTAAGGTGGTTGATTAATTAGAGTTGCCATTGGATATGAACATGATTCACCAAGTGCTCCATATGTCAAAGTTGAGGAAATTCTTGGGTGATCCAAACTCCACAATTCCATTGGAGGATGTGTGTTGAAGAGAATTTGACCTATGAAGAGGTTCTAATTGAGATCCTACATCAGCAAATGAAGAGGTTAAGAAAGAAAGAGGTTGCATCCATTAAAGTACTTTGGAGAAACTAACAAATTGAAAGTGCAATTTGGAAAGCGGAAGCGGACATGGTGAAGTGATACCCTTATCTTTTCCACTCTACTCAAGCCTAAGGTACTAAGTTCTTCTTTCCCTATGACCTCAAATTCCTTATATTTAAGTTTTCTTGTCATTTATTCTTGTTTACATGTTTATGGGACTGTTTTGAATGATATTTAAAGTGTGGATTTGAATAATTTTATGAAAATATGTTTAAATTGTGTTGTTGCATTCATGATGGGTTGTTAGGTTCTTCCTTAGTTCTGTAAAGCTTACATTTAGCACATTTGACGATGAATATACCCAAGGGGGAGATATCATAAGGACCCACAAGTTAGGAAGTCAGAAAGCACAGGAGAAGTGGAACTAGAAATATTGTAGATCAAAGTGAAAGCCCTATTTATGGCTATGGTTCAAACCACGGGTCGTAAAATAGTCTCATGGATGGGACTAGACAGGATGGAAATCTGACTAAGTGTAAGGGTGATGTATGAGGGGTTTTTACAATTCATAAATGGAACTACGGTCTGTAGAATAGATTCGTGGTTTGAGGACTTGGGTTGATGGGATGTTTGGTTTCTGAAGTTGAACTACAAACAAACAGGATAAGTCATAATTTGCTTTACAATTTATTTTTTGGTCTCATGGATAGGGTCCTAAAAATTGGAAAATTTCTAAGTGTGGAGGAAACTACAAAAGGGGTTCTATGACCCATAGTTCATTCTACGAATTATAAAATGCAGTTGTGGCTAGGGTTGAGAGACTATTTTTGAGGATAAAATTTTAATAGGACAAAAACCCCTAAGAACGACCCATAAATCAGTTTACGACCTATAAATGGAGTCATGATTCGTGGTTCAACAATTTTAATGAAGGGCATTTTTATCCTTTTACCATACCCTAAGCCTAATACTACACCAATTTTGGGACCTACAACTACCCATTATCAGCCCCAACTCCTCATTCACTCTCAATTACTCCATTCCACCAAAATTCCCTCAGAATTTTCTAACGCAAGAACTCTTCAAAGTCAAGGAAAGGGCTAAGGTTTACAAGGGCTTTCTTCTCCAAAATCATTAAGCCTATCCTTAAAATCTTCAATCAGGTATGTGAGCTTGATTTGTGGGTTCCTTTCACCGATAAAGTCTAACAATGATTCCTTTTACCTTTTCTTTAACTTCTTGAAAGCTTATAAGTTCCATGAGCATGATTCTAATAATGATTTGATGATATATTTTCATGTATTTTAACTCTATAATATAATGTGATAATGTAGTAGAAATCCCTATAGTTTACAATTTAAGTTTCATGATTTCATTAGTTAGGGTTTTTCAATGATGATGTGGGCATTTAAATAAAGTTTTAAATTGATAAATTTTATCATGATCTTGCATTTTACTCTTAAGTCATGTAATTTTAAAGTCATTTCATAAGCCCATTAAGTTTATGATGAGTTTCTACATGATATTGATGATACGGGCTTAAAGTATGTTTTGAAAGTCTATGAATGTTTAAAATGTTATGAGCATGATATAAATCCCTTAATAATGTTTAAGATGGACCCTCAATGTGAAAGCACAGTCCTCAATTGAGTGGTTTCAAAGTTAATGAGCCACTCATATATGATGCTACTTATGATTCTAATTTATGATTGCATACTATGCTAATGCTTTTAAAGTATTATGTGGGATTGACTTAGAACTGAATGAGACATTGAGGTGGGGTTCGGTAAGGGAACCTTAGAAGCATCCTCGTATCCCATTAACTATGTGCCATCATAGGAGCCCTTGTAGGCTAAGGCTAGTGGGTCCATAATAGCAAGGTTAAACTAAGATAGGCATGTATAAAGTGATGGAGTTCCACCCAGCAAGTAGACTTCTCATGCCAACGTAGGGGGTTATGTTGGATTTCATGTAGTATCTGACATGGTATTATATGTCAGTTACGATCTTCTCCCTCAAGTTATGCATTGTATGTCTATGTTCCTTTGAAATATGTTTCCATATAATGCATTGATCTTCACTTCATATTGAGCTTTACTCTTTGGTTATTGTTTTGCATGTTTTAAATGATAGCATTACAATTTCATGTGTTGCCGTGCATCTCATATACTTGGTACATTCTAATGTACTAATGCATATTTTACCTACATGACATCACCATGTAGGGACCGACGCTCCTCCTCCTACACCAGCATGTGGCTAGCCTCTGATGTCAAAGATTAGTAGCTTTGGTGAGCCCTCTAGATTCGAGGACTTCACCTCTTCCTTCATGCCCTTTTGTATTTTAATACATTTATGTTTTTCGAGTTATTTTACGGAGACCTTTACTTTCTATGTTATTTTATTGAGACTTCTATAATTGAGGGGAGCTTTGGGTTTGTCTTAGCCCCTGCTATGTCTTTTATGTAGAATGGTATATTTTGGATGATATGACTTATAGTTTGAGTTTTGCCCTTATGACTTCCAATGATTGATGTCACTTAGTCCTTTTCTCCATTTTTAAATTCTGTTTATATGTGAGTATATGTATTCAAATGCCTGAGAACGTTTGATGAATGCTAAGAGGCTTGGTGAGGTGCCATTGGGCCCCTCATTCACTGTGTTACGACTAGGCCCTAGGCTCTAGTCGTGACAGAGGGTGAAGGAGAAAGTTATACCCAAGATAACTTTTCAAACATGTTATGGTCATTTTTTATTTCTTATTATATCATTTGAGCTAACAAGTGCACCAATAGTTTTTATGGATTTCATGAATAAGGTATTCAAGCCTTTTTGGATGCATTTGTAATGATATTTATAGATGATATTTTTGTGTATTCAAAATAAGAAAAGGACCACGCAAATCACTTTTGGTAGGTAGTACAACTTCGTGATAGACATTTGTATGTTAGGTTCTCTAAGTGTGAATTTTGGTTTAAAATAGTGGCATTCTAGGGTCATATTGTATCCGATGAAGGAATAAGGGTTGACTACCTAAAGATAGTGGCTATGAAAGATTGTCCAAGCCCAATAACATCCATAGAAGCTCGAAGCTTCCTAGGGTTGGCAGGTCATTATGGAAGGTTCCTTGAAGGTTTTTCTTCTATCTCTGCACCTTTAACTAAGTAAACACATAAGATAGTTGTCACGACTTGGATAGGAGCCTAGGTGTGACATGGCGAAGGAGAACCCGAAAGTCCTCGATCAAGCCATCGTAGCATGATTACACACATCATCAGTTTGGAAGCGCGGAAGCAAAGCACATAACACATAAGCTCTAAGGTAATCGAGGCTTTAGACTCAAGCTATGGGGATATTGTCGGGAATGGGATAAGCACGGATTCATATAACACATAGCAATTAGCTCTAAGGGAATGGGTAAGTAGGACTCAAACTATGGGGGCACACCAGAATTATGAGACCTTCCACATAAGCACATAGTCAAACACAATTCCCAACATCAAGCCATAGGTGTAATCAACACCATTCCATAATCAAAACTTATAAGCATAGCATTACATAATCATAATATTTAACAATTACAAGTCAACGTACAAGAGTTTAGTTTTTCCAACAAGCCTCTACATAGATAAAGCGGGGCCTCGACATAGTTTTGAGGCTCACCCTCAATACATAAGTAAAGAAAATAACATAACAAAGCTAGGTAGATAGAAGGTAGTTATTGCCATTGAACAAAAGGGCTCACCACTAGCAAAGTCTTCAAGATAATCAAGCGTCGTCCGGTAGAATATAGAAGTCATCTTCGATACCTACATGGTTAGAACATGTAGACAAAGAATATGGGTTAGCACATAATATACACTAGTATGTGGGCATGCAATGCGTATGAAAATATAGTATGACCAAGCAACATGACAAGGGGAAAAGTGGTACGAAAGGAATGCACGTAGCCAAAGAGTAATATAACAATATGTTATGCCATGATGCATGAGATGCAATCCTACAATAATCATATAGTGGGTATGTAACCTCAACCGACAACGGAGAAGACTCGAGCGAGCTACTACTCGGATCCGGACTACTTGCCAAGTAGATCCCTAATCACCCTTAAACAAGGGGAAACAATCAAGTCATCCCATCTACGGATAAATCCCATGTTGGCACATGGTTTGATGGAAAGGAGTATGGACCCTGTGGATATAGTCCACCCCGACTCCAATCCCTCGGTACTAAGACTCATCCCACGGGAATACATATATATACGTGCCAACTTTAAATCGAAAGACTTACATTCTTTTCAAATCATGCATCATTAGTCAAAACCATTTATCAAAACCATATTCATGCCTAGGCCAAAGGCCACAAGAGTTTCCAAAATCATTTTCATAATTATTCTATATCAATGCAATAAGAGTAGCCCATCTACATAGCTTATCATATCAAGACTTCAAAACATAACAAAGTGGTGCAAGCACTCAAAATGCTCAAAGAGCCATAAAAAGAGACTATGTGATCACAAGCCTTAATATCACATATCATAACAAGAGTTTCATCATAACAATCTTCAATGGAATATGCCATGAATGAAGAACAAGTGCATGGGTAACGAAATTCAAACTTAAATGCATAATTTAAAAAGGTAATTCAACATGAATCATGAGAAATTCTATATTTAAAGCATAATGCAAATTACCCATGCATAGTTAAATCATAAAGGGACATGCACATTGATCCTTCAAATATTTCCATGAACATTCATAAAATTCAAACTCAAATCATGATTAAATCACCTAAAATCTATAACACATAATCCCAAACAACTAAATACTTCAAAATTTAAAGAACCCATAACTTAAAGAAACTTAAAATCAAAAATTAAAGAGCAGGGTTCTTGGGTCTTCATGGATGATAGGAAATCCAAGAATCAAACCCACATACCTTACAAAAGACCAAAGGAATTGAAGAATTAAGCAAGTAAGGTGATCTTCCCCAATTTTCTTCAAGCTTTCAACAATGGAGGTCAAGAGAATTTAGAAATTTTCAAAGAGCAATGAGGAGTGTTAGAATGGATGAAAAGGGGTTAGGGTTTAGGGGACCTTAGAAAGCCAAAAAGAGGCCTAGAGATTAATTAAATTATAAATTAACCATTAATGAAACAGACAATTAACTGTAACACAGTGCCACACAGATGGCTTCAGGGCACCATCTATTGGTACAGGTCCGTGTACTGGACCGTGAGCCTTGCCTTGGTTTCGTCTTTGGCTTGAACTCTCGGGGACTTTCTGGATCACTTCACGGAGGGGTGTCACGGGCCGTGTAGTTTCAAATGGACCGTGTACTGTTCTATGGATCCACACTTGGCCCATAAACCAGCACACACCTTGGCCAACTCACTGCCCTAGTTGACGGACCCTTAAACAGACCGTTTGGAGTCTCACGGACTGTGGGGTGGTCCGTGGGACTTCTCTTGGTCTATGGGTTGGGACCTAACCACCCTGAACCCACTGGACCCTCACAATGACCCCCACACAGACCTTGGACCTTCACATGGTACGTGGTCCTGTCCTTGGACCATTTCCAGAGCCTATTCCCAGCGTCTTCTGAATTACGTGCAGTCTCACTGTTTTGGTCATAACTTCTTCATACGAACTCCGAATTGAGTGAAACCAGTTGCACTGCGAAGATAACTCAAAGATATTCAATTTGATATGTAATTTCCCACAGAGTTCATCCCGTACCAAAAGTTATGATTCATCAAAGTACACTGCTCAAACGGCCTTTCTAGGCCACCAAATGGTCCATTTTGCGTTCGGCCACTTAAACTCAACCCATGGCTACCAAAATTCAACCATGACCAGTATAACATCATACAAGATCAATCATAAGAAGTTTTTGAAAATTCTCGGGTCATTACATCATCTCCCTCTTGGGAACATTCGTCCTCGAATGAGCTAAGACTACGACTTGAGGATATCAATCATAAACAAGAGACATTCTAACCAAAACTCAAAAGATCATGCATCATATCAAAAGTCTTTCAAAACTCATGTCAAAACATCAATTAAATCATTTTCGTGCTCATAAATGCATGCAATGTCATGAAACTGAAGAAACAAAGAATTTGGACAAATAAAGGATAGAACCTAGTACCTTAGGCTTGAGTAGATTGGAAGAGGTAAGGATATCGCTCCATCATGTCCAACTCCGCTTCCTATGTTGCACTCTCTACCTCTTGATTCCTCCAAAGTACCTTGACCAAAGCCACCTCCTTATTACGAAGCCGCTTCACTTGTCTATCCAAAATCTCCACCGGAACCTCTTCATAGGTCAAGTTCTCTTCAATCGTTGCACCCTCCAAAGGTGCAATCGCCTTAGGGTCACCAACCAACTTCCTCAGCATAGATACATGGAAAACCAGATGAATAGAGCTCATGTCCAAAGGCAAGTCCAATCTATATGCTACATTGCCAACCCGTTCCACAATCTCATAAGGTCCAACGTACCATGGGCTCAACTTGCCCTTTTTGCCAAAACGCATTATGCCCTTCATAGGGTACACCTTCATATATACCCAATCACCCACATGAAATTCAAGGTCCCTCTTCCTAATGTCCGAATAAGACTTTTGGCGACTTTGGGCCGTCTTCAACCTTTCTCGAATTAGCTTCACCTTTTCTATGGCCTCAACAACCAAATACGGGCCTAGTAAGGCTGCCTCACCTATTTCGAACCAACCAACCGGAGACCTACATCTCCTACCATACAAAGCCTCAAAAGGAGCCATACCGATGCCAGCATGAAAACTATTATTGTAAGCAAACTCGATGAGAGGTAGATGATCATCCCAAATTCCCTTAAACTCCAACACACAAGCCCTCAAAATATCCTCCAAGGTTTGAATTTTCTTTTTGGTTTGCCCATCGGTTTGAGGATGGAATGCGGTGCTCAATTTGACCTTAGTACCAAGTCCCTTTTGAAAAGACCTCCAAAAATGAGAAGTAAATTGGGTACCACGATCCAATATGATAGACCTTGGCACACCATGAAACCTCACCAATTCCCGAATATATACCTTAGCATACTCTTCGACACTATAGGTAGTCTTAACCGGTAAGAAGTGAGTCGACTTGGTCATTCTATCAACCACAACCCATATGGAATCAAATTGCCTACGAGTGCGGGGTAACCTAACCACAAAGTCCATATTCACATCTTCCCACTTCCAAGTAGGAATCTCAATATCTTGTGTCAAGCCACCGGGCCTTTGATGTTCTACCTTTACTTGTTGGCAATTAGGACACACAGATACGAACTTAGCCACATCCTTCTTCATACCATGCCACCAATATAATTCTTTCAAATCGTGGTGCATTTTGATAGATCCCGGATGAATAGAATATTGTGATTATGAGCCTATTTCATGATGATTTCCCTCAAGCCATCCACATCCGGAACACATAGACGATCTTGGTATTGAAGCACATCATCTCCCTCTTGGGAGAAGACCTCAATCTTACCATCAGCAACCAACTTCTTCGATTCCACCAATGAAGGATCTAAGTCTTGCTTAGCCTTAACATTCACTATCAAGGAGGATTCAGATCCACCTTGTATAAAGATTCCACCCTTGTCAGATTCGGCTAACCTCACACCCAACCTAGACAAATGGTGTACATCCTTTTCTATCTCCTTCTTTTCCTCATCCACATGTGTTACACTCCCCATAGAAAGTCTACTAAGAGCATCCGTCACAACATTGGCCTTACCGGGATGATAAAGGACACTCATGTCATAATCCTTAAGAAGTTTCAATCATCTCCTTTGCCTTAAACTAAGGTCTCTTTTTGTGAACACATATTGTAAGCTCTTGTGATTGGTGAACACATCCATATGCACCCCATATAAATAATATCGCCAAATTTTCAAAGCAAACACTACCACCACTAATTCAAGATCATGAGTCGGATAATTTTGTTCATGCACTTTCAATTGTCGGGAAGCATAAGCTATCACTTTACCATGTTGCATAAGCACACAACCCAAACCTATTCGTGAAGCATCACAATAAACCACAAACCCATCTAAACCATTTGGCAAGGTCAAAACTGGAGCCGATGTAAGTAGATCCTTAAAAGTTTGGAAGCTCTTCTCACACTCATTGGTCCTCACAAACTTAGCTTTCTTTTGAGTCAATTTGGTCAATGGAGACGCTATAGATGAAAACCCCTCAACAAACCTTCTATAATAGCCGGCCAAACCAAGGAAACTTCTAATATCCGAAGGAGTCAATGGTCTAGGCCAATCCCTTACCGCCTCGGTTTTCTTAGGATCAACCTTGATGCCATCACCGGACACCACATGACCAAGAAAGGCAACTTCTCCCAACCAAAACTCACACTTGCTAAATTTGGCATAAAATTTCTTTTCTCTCAAGGTTTGGAGAGCCAACCTCAAATGGCCCATATGCTCTTGTTCACTACGAGAGTAGATCAAGATATCATCAATAAAGACCACCATAAAATTGTCAAGAAAAGACTTGAACACCCGATTCATAAGATCCATAAACACTGCTGGAGCATTTGTCAACCCAAATGACATCACCACAAATTCAAAATGACCATAACGAGTCCGAAAAGCCGTCTTAGGGATATCACACTCCCTTACCTTCAATTGATGGTAACCCGAATGAAGTTCTATTTTGGAAAAGTGAGTAGCTCCTTGAAGTTGGTCAAACAGATCATCAATCCTAGGCAATGAGTACCTATTCTTAATGGTCACCTTGTTCAATTACCTATAATCAATACACATTCGGAGAGACCCATCCTTCTTCCTCACAAATAACACCGGAGCACCCTAAGGTGAAATGCTAGGTCTAATATACCCTTTTTCCAACAAATCCTTCAATTGGTCTTTCAATTTCTTCAACTCTGTCAGAGCCATACGATACAGGGGAATGGAAATGGGTTGAGTATCCGGAAGGTCTATACCAAAATCCACTTCTCTATCAGAAGGGATACCGGGCAAATCCTCGAGAAATACATCGGGGAATTCTCTAACCACCGGGACCGATTCGAGTGTCGGTGCCTCAAACTCCACATCTTCCACCCAAACTATATGGTAGATGCATCCCTTACCAATCATTTTTCAGGCCTTAAGGTAGGAAATAAACCTACCCTTAATCACGGAGTTGCTACCCTTCCATTCTAATGCGGGTTCATTTGGAACTTGACTTGCCTAGTTCTACAATAAATAAAGGCATATGATGCATGCAACCAATCCATCCCAAGAATGACATCAACATCATACATTTTAAGTTCTACAAGATCACCAAGGAACACTTTATGCAACACTGACATGGGACAACCCCTATACACTTTTTGGGTCACAATAGAATCACCCACGGGAGTATACACCGAATAAGGTTCCCTCAAGGTTTCAAAACTCACACCAAATTTAATAGCTAACAAATGAGCCACAAAAGATAAATTTGCACCAGAATCAAGTAAAGCATAAGCATCAAAGTTAAAGATTTTCAACATACCCGTGACGACATCCGGAGCTTCCTCCACCTCTTGGTGGGCATGGAGAGCATAGAACTGGTTGTTCCTTGGAGAACCACCAACCGGAGCCTTTGGTGGCCCTTGAGCACCAGGAGCCACTTGATCCTTCTTGGCACCCCTAGGACAATCGGACACCTTGTGATCCAAGCTACCGCATCTATAGCAAGCACCCAAAAACATCCTACAATCACCCACATGATGTTTTCCGCAATGGCCACAAAGAGAAAATCGGGGACCACCCCCAACTTGTGCCTTAGGAGGAGGCACTCTCAGATTTGCAACTCTCACATTCGAACCTTGGCCTTGATGGAATCGGCCAACCCACTACCACCACTTTTGACATTGGAGAACCCACTATCAAGCCAGGCCCTCTTAGCCTCATGTACTCTTTCTTTCCACTTTTCACCCTCGATTTGTTTGGCATAAGTCATGAGCCTCGAGATGTCCATCTCCCTAATAAGCATGGTCGTTTGGAACTCCTTCACAACTAAATCTGATACACCCGAGATTAACTTGTGTATCCTTGCACGGGGATCCGACCCAAGCATAGGAGCATACTTGGAAAGCTTTGTGAACTTGAGGGCATAGTCCCTCACTGTCATGCTACCTTGTCAGAGATTTATGAACTCAGTCATCTTAGCCTCTCTAAGCTCAAGAGAAAAGAACCGATCAAGAAAGGCCACTTTGAATTCCTCCCATCCAACCTTAAAATCCATCACCCTCTCAACAAGCCATTGATTATTCCATACTTGTGCCACATCCTTGAGTTGGTAAGCCACTAACTTCGCCTTCTCCTCCGAACTAACACCCATGATTGTCAACACTTTGGTGAGATCATCAATGAACTCCTGAGCATCCTCATCAACCTTAGAGCCATAAAATTCTGTAGGGTTCATACGGGTGAAGTCTTTCACCCTTGAAGTCGGAGTGCCAATGTTGACCGGGTGGATAGGCCGGGCTTGGTTGGCCATAGCTTGGGCCAACATGGAGACTACATTCCTGAACTCACCATGGGACACCTGTTCTTCCATCGGTGCCCGAGGAGCTTATTCCTCAATTCTGAAAGCATGATGGGGGAGGGGAGCTCTTCTGGGCGGCATATTCTGAAAGAGCGACAAAAATACCAAAGTTTAGAAAGAGTCATCGTAAGATCTCATGGAACGACATAAGGAAGAAATGAAATGAGGCAATTCCTAAAATTTCATCATAGTCTCTTGTTCATGGACATGGCGCTCATCACACCCATGAACAAGACTCTAATTGACGCGACATGTTAGACTCCGAGGATCATTACAAACCCAGGGATTTGATACCATCTTTGTCACGACCTAGGGGCCTAGGTGTGACATGGCGAAGGAGAACCCAAAAGTCTTCGATCAAGCCATCGTAGCATCATTACACATATCATCTGTACGGAAGCGCGGAAGCAAAGCATATAACACATAAGCTCTAAGGGAATCGGGGCTTTCGACTCAAGCTATGGGGATGTTGCCGAGAATGGGATAAGCATGGATCACATAACACATAACAATTAACTCTAAGGGAACGGGTAAGTAGGACTCAAGCTATGGGGGCACACCGGGATTATGGGACCTTCCACATAAGCATAGTCAAACACAATTCCCAACATCAAGCCATAGGCGTAATCAATACCATTCCATAATCAAAACTCATAAGCATAGCATTACATAATCATAATATTCAACAATTACAAGTCAACGTACAAGAGTTTAGTTTGTCCAACAAGCCTCTACATAGAT
>JBCEWC010010257.1:0-17843 GCA_038996855.1 Solanum aculeatissimum | reverse complement strand
GCTATGATGGCTTGATCGAGGGTCTTTGGGTCCTCTTTCGCCATGTCACATCTAGGCCCCCTATTCGGGTCGTGACATTTCCAAAAAGAGGTTTATAATTTTAAGAAAACGGTAAATAAACCTATACTAATGTCAAATAACAATGCAAATATTAAAAAATTAGTGAGAAAAAATAACTAGGGTATTATATTCCCCATGAATTTCTAACAAAGTGTAACCTTATGATTGTAACCTTTTCTAATGTGTAGCATGCAGAACTAGTAAGTTATTTTCAGCTAAGTTCTTGTTATTTATTCCTTTTCCCATTTATTATCCCCTTGGCCCGATGAGTAAGAATAAGGGGAGTTTTAACATTGGCTACCATTAAAAAGCAATTAAAATGAAGAGATAAATAATATATGCATGCACGGATTACAAATTATTTGGTTTTTACTTTGTTAGATCTTTATGGTTCCCACAACCCTAGTTGTGGTTTTAGCTACTTATATTTCTTGTATTAGATGAAACCATGATTGATCTTTGCATAATTAAGAACTTACAATGAAGGATTGAAGAACAAAAATCCAAAATCTCCACGTAAATCACAATACAAAAATCCAAACGTAAGAACACAAGTGTTTATGTCTCCAAAGCTCAAAGTGTAAACTCAAAATCTGATAATAATATGTTCTTTCATGTCCTACACTGGTCTACATGTCCAAAAAGAAATTAAAACCCTATATATAGACATAAGAAACCAAATCCTAAACTGATAAGGAAAATTGGATTCAGGACCGACCACGAGCTAAAGCATGATTCGTAAATGATTTCATAGCTTGTGGTCGGGGTGTCATAGGCTACATCTCTGAAACTTTGGGCCTTTCCACAAAACCTCATCCACGGATAATATATTGGACTATGAGTTGTGCTCTTCTCCATATACTAAGACCTCTGACTTTTTGCTTCTCAAGACATGAACAAGACTATGGGTCATGAAATGATCTACGACCTGCCCTATTAATCATATATCTATCTTTAGAAAATCCCCAACTCTCTACATCAAAATCATGAACACCCATCTACTCCTCATGGATTAGACCACGACCCATAGATGGTCTCAAAAATGGCCAACTCAATAAAAAATCACCAGTCTTCACAAAAACTCCCTGAAACTTGTAATCCTATAAAAATGACACGAAACACAAATCAAATCTACTAAAAATTACTAGAGAACACACATAATTCTAAGTTTAAAGCAATAAAAGTGCCATATTTTTTGTGGAACATCACCATCTCACCTTGGATAGCCTCGTTTCATCAATGGTTTCTCACCACGAAGGGGACTACTCAGCTCGTGAAGGGGTTCACGATCCGTGAACCCTACCGTGAAGGTACCCAGGTGAAATTTTTACCCCATATGGATAGGAACTTTGGTCCCTACATGGTTAGATCATATAGAAAAAAAACATATGTTAGTACATTGAATATACTAGTATGTGGGGCTAAATGCAACAAAAGAACCTAAGGCATATTAGACAAGATGCTTAATCATATCCAAGGACAATAAGCTCAATATGACATGGATGATCAATGCCTTAGTCAAAACATGCATGGAAGATAAAATATAATTTCATGGAATAACATACATATGTGGGAGGTGTCACGACCCAAAATGGGACACGACTTAAGAAAAATGAAATAAAGTGGAAGTTAGCATGGCATAACATCAAATCCCCCTAAAACTTAGAGTCATGAGTACAAGATCATCTAAATACAGTACTAAAGAGAAAAAAATGCATTTGTCTCAAGAAAATACAAGATTGTCTCATAATATCTGATACATAGTCTGATAGAAAAGAAAGGAAAGATAATCCAAAGATCCACAACAACTCGAAGTTTAATCCTCACCATAAAGATCTGGGTGATATCCACAACACTCCAATAGAATGATCAACTACCTTGTCCCAAACCTTGTGTACGATCTGCAGGGATGAAACAAAGTAGGGGTGAGTACACCAAAATATACCTAGTATGTTCAACTGACTGGGTAAGAGAATTGAACAAGTATATAATAACGAAGAATCCAGATACCTACATAACAAGGTTAGTACATAATAACATAACCTAAGATAATGATAAATATAGCAATAGACAATGATGCAATATATATGAAATGTATGGATGTAATGACATCGCAGGCCATGAATAAGGTGGAATCACGACAGTCATAGGGCCGATGTACACATCTATCGAACCGAAGCTATTAGATAGAACTCGGGGGCATCGTAGGCCATATACTCTAATAATTTAGGGCGTCGCAGGTCTTAGATAGTACAGGTACAGTATTTGATATATGCATGCTAATGCAAACATACATAAGTATGGTGTGTGCATACCATGCCACAATAGAATAAGATATGTGCATGCCAATGCGATAATAGAGTAAGATATGTGCATACTAATACAACAATGGAGTAAGATGTGTGCATACCAATGCAACAATAGAATAAGATATGTGCATACCAATGCAACAATAGAGTAAGGTGTGTGCATACCAATGCAAAAATAGAGAAAACAGGGACAATGATCATAGCATCACAAAGCTAGATCAAGGCCAGCAACTAAAGCCACAAGTACATCAATAATCCATATTAACATCCCTTCCTTATCAATGATCAATTTCCAACAAATCTAGACTTCGTAAGTCACAAAATATGATTTTGATCCCATAATAAGTCATGAATGACACCAAGCTTCCACAAATCCCCTTCAAGGGTATTACAAGTCTCACATTATCATGGCAATAACCAAAGTGGATCATATCTCAAGTATTAATCTCAATTTATCGATAAGATTGCAATTTACTCAAATTTTGGCCTAACCAGATCCACATATCTATCACAATACTAATATCACAAGTCATTTACTCATGAATCAATCAACCTCTTCAATTACCATATGACATCCTCAATAACTTGAATCTAGTCCCAAAAAGATTATTCAAACCTACCTCAAAGCTTGATCAACACTCAGACAAGTTTTCAATCAACTCAAGCCTCCAAACGATCCTCAAATCGACCAATCACTATCAAAATTAGATACTATACATCAACAGGAGCATTTTTATACCCATATTGGCATGGTTTAGGCTTAGGGGTAAAGTTATCAATCTTAGGGCTAAATATTGACTTTAAAATCAAATTCTACATGAAAAATAGAGTTCATGGGCAAAAATTCCATGAAAATCGAGTTCCAATCGAGTGATATCAATCTTCAAAGTTTGAAATCATGGTAAAAAAATCCCCAATTTTGGACATTAAAAATCATGAAATTCAAGATAAAACTCATGGAAAATGATCACAATAGTGTTGGAAATACTTATCCAAGTTAAATCTTTGAATTTCTCTTCTTAAAAGCAAACCAAAAAACTCCAAGTTTGTGAAAATAGCTAAAAATAGTGTTTCACGGGTTTAAAACTGCTCAGGTTTAAAAAGCTTTTCGCGATCGCAGGTGGGGTCCCACGAACGCAG
This sequence comes from Solanum aculeatissimum, assembly GCA_038996855.1. Taxonomy (NCBI): domain Eukaryota; kingdom Viridiplantae; phylum Streptophyta; class Magnoliopsida; order Solanales; family Solanaceae; genus Solanum; species Solanum aculeatissimum. The sequence continues at coordinate 14,334 of JBCEWC010010257.1, read as the reverse complement.
AGGAGAAGGGTCAAATGACCTCCGCAATCACAAAGACCAACCCGCAAATGTGGAAAACAAAGAGGAGGGGGGTCACTCGCATGCCCAATACTCTGCGAATGCGTGACTATGTTCGCGAATGCGTGACTATGTCCGCGAACGTGGAGCACAGCAACATCAAGGCCTCCATGAACGCGGAGCTTCTCTGCGAACACAGAGAAGAGATGTGTATTTTCACCAAATAACAATAAAAAGCAGCAAAATATCAGCTCAAATAAACTCGGACTAGGCACTCAAAACTCATTACATTGATTTCAAGCTTATTTTGGTGTGATTTATAGTTTTCATGGGTCTTCCTCCTCAAGCCATGGTCAAAAGAGTCCCGTTGGTTAAGCTTTTAATGAGAACCGTTAGAAGGGTAAAATTTAATTTCTCATATCTATTAACACAGAAATAACTGGGTAGTATATGACCTTTCAAATTAAAGTTATTTCAGTTAGCTTTCCAACTTATCCAGTTTCACTTCATTTTGAGTTCGGATGGAGAAGTTATGTCAGTTTTTGTAAAACTCCTGTGCAGGGATTGTACTTGGAATTTTGGATAAGACAGGGCACGAGGAGACCCCAAACGGGTCGTGAGCCTCTAAAATGTCCGTGTGGATGCCTTGTCTAACCTCCAACGAGTCGTGGTGAAATGTTTCATGAAGCTCTCATCCTAAGAAATGGTTCTAAGTATAAAGTTAACGTTCTGGAATTTGTGTCAATTTGACGGAAGCCCTCACAACTCATGTGCTTTGAAATAGTTCATAAGGTGGCCCGTAGGGGTGTTGGAGTGGAAAGTTTCTAAGTATGGAATCACCGTATCGAAACTTTGTCAGTGGAAGCCTCCCTTTGACCCCTGGCAACTATTTTTTATGCTCGTTCATTTAATGGTTTAATTGTAATTTAGGTGATTTTATAAGGTTATTTTAGACTTCCTAAGCCCTCCTAAACATCTGAATTAGCCTATACACCTCTCTTCTCTCATTCAAAATTCAGTCAACACTTCGAATTATTCAAACTCTTATTGAAAGAACTCCTCTCTAGTGAGCCTTTGAAGAATTTTCTTGGAACTTTGGAAGGATCATCTTCTTCAATCAATTTCATCTTATGTCTTCTTGGTTATCTAAGGTATGTGGGATTGATTCATGACCCCTTTCAACCATGAAAACCTTAATTCTTATTTTTCTCAGTTTTTATGAAATTCAAGTTTAATTTGAATATGGATCTTTCAATTTAAAGTTGATTTGATGCAATTGAAGTAGGGGTTGTATTTAATTATTGATTTTAAAGTGAATTAAGCCCTAATTTGTTGAATTACATAGATTTTATGAAGGTTCAATTATGCATGTCTCCTTACTCTTTAAATCAATGCATGGGTAATACTAATACAATTATGGGACTATGGAATCTAACAAATCTCTCTCGGTGCTAAGTCATATCCCAAAAAATACATAAATCATGCATATACATAGCTTTCAACATATTTCATACTTCATTAAAATCATACTATCATAGCTTGTAAATAATCCTCATAATCTTTCGTAGAATATCATGTCATAAAAATAGTTCATTCATAAAGCTTCTTATCATAGTGTGAATAGACATTCCCACCTTAACATCATCATAAACATTAGGGTTTTCATCACCCTCTTTATCATAGCATCGTCATAGCTTTCATAACATCATCATTCTCATAATATCTTCATCATTTAAAACATGGTTTTCATATTTGAGATCATAGGCATAGAAGTTCATAACTTCATCATAGGAGACCAGGGCTAAGTGTGGGTCCATGAAAAATCGACTTAAAAATCATGCAAATTAATAGGATTCATAGTGAAAGCATGTAATTAAAATCAAATTGGATCATTGATAAAGGAACTCACATCAAGTCATTAAGCCCTAATCATACATACTTTGAAATCACATATTTGTGCATAGAAAATCAGAAAAATCATGTCATTTGTTATAATTCATGCATAATTTGTCATAATCATCATATAGGAATCATATTCTATGCATTAGGAATCATATCTTAAAAGCCTATAAGAAATCATCATGAAAGTTTGATAAAAATAAGGTTTTGGATTGGGCTTCATAGATAAATCTAATCCATGAATGAATCCCTACATACCTCAAGTAGAATCCTTAGAATTGAAGAAGAAAATTTGGATGTCCTTAATCAAACCTTCAAGCTTTAGCTTCAATGGAACCCTTGGCTTAGAGAGAGAATTATTGTGATGCCTTGAGAGAAATTTGGGAATTAAAAACTTTGAATATTTTAGAAATAGGAATTTATAGAGGTTAGGTCGGTTAAGTTAGTTAGGGTATCTAAATCGACATAGTTTAGGGCTTAGACAAATTGGAATGTCAAAAACAACCTTCATTGAAACTGTCAAAGTCGTCCACGAAACCCCTCTTACGAGTCGTGGATGCACATTCAGTCTGTACCTTGTCTCATGGGACTAGGTGTCACAAACGTTTGGCTACTAGAATTGCAGCTTCTAGTATATGAATATGCAATATGACTCGTAGATCCACATACGGGTTATAACCCTTCTCGTAAAGTGATACCAGACTTGGACAAATTATTAGGTTCCTTAGAGACTTTTCCTACGAGACCACTTACGGGCCATGAGTGCTTCTACAGCTCATCTGGTATCATGTAATTCAACTTCCAGAAATCCTCTAATTTTCCATTTTCCCTGGACACTTTCCACGAGACCACCTATGACCCATTGATGCTCTTACGAGCCATAAATTAGCTCGTAGGGTCAAACATCTACAGAAATCCTTAACTTTCAATTTTCCAAGCCCATATACATGAGGGGTGTTACAATATCTCTCCCTTGGGATCATTCCTCCTCGAATGATATAGAAATGTGCTTGAATTGAGTAGCACCAGACTTATCATCATAACATAAATGCAAAAATGCAACTTAATTATTATTTTTATAAAATCGTCAAACTTATGCATCAAATATCATTCAAAAATAGTTTCATGATCATGCATGCATGCAACTTAACAAGAAATACACATTCGTGAGAATTTCGAAGGAATAGATCATATTGAGTACCTTAGGCTTGAATAGATGGGAAGAGGTAAGGGTATTGTTTCATCATGTCCACTTCAGCCTCTCAAGTAGTACTTTCAACTTGTTGGTTTCTCCACAACACCTTGACAGATGCAACTTCTGTATTCCTCAACTTCTTCACTTTTCGGTCCAAAATCTCAATTGGTACTTCTTCATAAGTCAAATCTTCCTCAATAGATACATCTTTTAATGGAACGGTGGAATTTGGATTCCCCAAACATTTTCTTAGCATGGAAACATAAAACACCAAAAAAACAATAGCTAATTCCATAGGCAAATCTAATTCATAGGTTACCTTCCCAATTCTCTTTACTATCTCATAGGGTCCCACATATCTAGGACTCAATTTGCCTTTCTTACCAAAGCGCATCACTCCTTTCATTGGGGAAACCTCCAAATACACCCAATCACCCTTATTAAACTCTAATTCTATTCTCCTAACATTGGCATATAACTTTTGACGACTTTGGGCAACCTTCAACCTTTCCCTTATAATTTCCACCTTCTCCATAGCATCAAGCACCAAATCTGGTCCAATTAAGAAAAATTCTCCAACTTCAAACCATCCCACCGGTGACCTATACTGCCTACCATATAATGCTTCAAACAGAGTCATACCAATACTTGAATGAAAACTATTGTTATAAGCAAATTAAACAAGAGGTAAATGATCATCCCACTTCCCTTGAAATCAAGCACACAAGCCCTTAACATATCCTCTAATGTTTATATTGACTTTTCGGCTTGTCCATCTGTTGGAGGATGAAACGTGGTACTTGGCTTCACCTTTTTCCAAGGCCCTTTTAGAATGATTTCCAAAAATGAGAAGTAAATTGAAAATCTCTATCTGATATAATGGACAATGATACCGCATGCAACTTTACAAATTCTTGGATATAAACCCTAGCATAATCTTTAACACTATACGAAGTTTTTACTGACAAAAATGGGGTTTTTTTGTCATTCTATCCAAAACCACCCATATTGAATCGAATTTCCTTCTAGTCTTTGGCAAACCTGTGATGAAATCCATATTTACTATCTCCAATTTCCAGGTTGGTATCTCAATATCTTAAGACAAACCACCAGGTCTTTGATGTTCCACCTTCACTTGTTGGCAAGTTGGACATTCCATCACATACCTTGTTATGTCTTTCTTCATGTCTTTCTTCATGTCATTCCACCAATACACTTCCCTCAAATCCCTATACATCTCGGTGCATCCCAGATGAATAGAATACTTGAAATTATGTGCTTCTTCAAGTATCTTCTCCCTTAATCCATCCACATTAGGTACACACAATCGACCTTGATAACGCAATACTCTATCTCCCCCTTGTAAAAAGACTTTTACCTTTTTATCAACCATCAACTTCTTCAATTCAACCAAAGTAGGATCTATGTCTTTCTTTGCTTTAACTTCTTCTATCAAAGATGAATCCGCCCTATTAGACACTAACACACCACCATCACTCAAGCTATTCAACCTTACACCCAAACAAGCCAAATAGATCAATTCTTTGACCAAGTTTTTATTTCCACTCTCAACATGTGCCACGCTTCCCATAGACACTCTCCTCAATGCATCAGCCACAACATTAGCCTTATCGAGGTGGTACATCACGCTCATGTCATAATCCTTCAAAAGTTTGAACCATCTTCTTTCCTTTAGATTTAAATCCCTTTGGCTAAACACATATTGCACACTCTTGTACTCAGTGAAGATGTCAACATGTACCCCATAGAGATAGTGTTGGCAAACCTTTAATGAAAACAAAATAGCCAACAACTTAAGATCATATGCTGGATAGTAAGCATAGGAAATGAACTTTCCATGTTGCATTAATACACAACCCAATCCTATATGTGAGGCATCACAATGCACAACAAAACCATTCGGACCATCTGGCAATGTCAAAATAGAAGCTGAAGTAAGACGATCATTTAGTAATTGAAAACTTTTTTCACATTTATCAGACCATTCAAATTTCACCTTCTTTTGGGTCAACTTTTTCAAAGGAGAAGCAATGGATGAAAATCCCTCAACAAACCTTCTATACTATCCGGGCAAACCCAAAAAGCTTCTTATATCGGATGGAGAAAATGGTCTAGGCTAAATCTTCACTGACTCTATTTTATTTGGATCCAATCTAATGTCATCACCTGAAATGATGTGACCAAGAAAATCCACCTCTCTCAGCCAAAACTCACACTTGCTAAACTTGGCAAAGAGTTTTGTATCTCTCAATATTTGCAACACAGTCCTCAAATGGTCTTTATGATCCTTTACATCCTATGAGTACACCAATATATCATCTATTATTCATTAAATCCATAAAAGTGGTAGGAGCATTTATTAGTCCAAATGACATAACCAAATTTTCAAAATGGCCATACCGAGTTCTAATTGTCATCTTTAGGATATCATCTTCCTTCACCCTCAATTGGTGATATCTGTACCAGAGATCAATCTTAGAAAAGTAACTTGCACCTTGCAATTAATCAAATAGGTTATCGATCCTTGGAAATGAACACTTGTTTTAGATGGTTACTTTATTCAATTGCCTATAATCTACGCACATCCTAAGTGAACCATCCTTCTTCCTTACAAACAATACGGGAGCACCCCATGGTGACATACTAGGCCGTATGAATCCTTTATCAAGTAAATCCTTTAACTTCTCCTTCAACTCTTTCTATTTCACCAAGGCCATTCGATATGGAGGTATATAAATAGGTTGGGTGTCAAGCAAGAGATCAATATAAAAATCAATTTCCCTTATAGGAGAAATACCAAGTAAGTCATCGGGGAATACATCGTGGAATTCATTACTATGGGGATCGAATCAGGAGTAAGGATATGAGACTAAACATCCATGACTCGAACAACATGATATTTTGGAAATTATTTTCATAGCTTTCATATTAGAGACAAACTTCTCTTTGAACATAGAATTGGTTCTCTTCCATTTAAGAATAGGCTCATAAGGGACTTTTCATGTGACCTTATAGGTATTACAATTAATAGAAGCATAGGATGCATGCAACAAATTCCAAGAATAACATCAAAATCAGTCATATCAATAATTAGATCACACGAGAAGACTTTATGTAAGACCGACATGAGACAACTTTGATAGACTTTCTTGGCTAGGATTGACTCACCAATGAGAGTATAGACAGAATAAGGTTCTAACAAGACTTCTGAAAGCACATCAAACTTTATGGCATCATAAGGAGTAACAAAAGACATATTGGCACTAGGGTCAACCAAAGCATATACACCATGGTCAAAGACTTTCAACATACCGATAACCACATCGGGAGCTTTATAAATTTCTTGTATAACATGTAGAGCATAGAACTGGTTACCACGTGGACCACCACCTTGAGCTTGGGCACCTTGTTGCACTTTCCCCTTTTGAGCTACTTAACATTGTGGACAACCTTCCTTACCCTTATTAACCACATTAGTACACTCGGTGATATTATGCCCCATATTTCCACAACCAAAACATAAATTAGTACCTCTCAAGCATTCACCAACATGGTTTCTCCCACACTTGGGACACTTAGGAGGACTAACACCACCTTTCCTCACATCATCTTGAGCCTTAGGATTAGCCCCGTTCTCTTTGTCGAACCTTTGAGGAGCACCATTAGAAGACCCTTGGCAGTTGGAATTAGACATCACGAGACTTACCATAAGATACCACACCATCATAACAAGCCCTATTAGACTTCCTTGATCTCATCTTTTACAATTTCTCACTCTCCACTTGTTCAGTATATGTCATGAGCCAGAGATATCCATCTCTTCAATGAGCATGGCAGCTTTGCACTCTATCTTTACCAAATCATACATACCCAAAGTGAATTTATTCATGCAGGACCTAGAGTCAACCTCCAAAGAAGGAGCAAATTTGGACAACTTGGTGAACTAAAGGGCATACTCCCTCACACTCATCCCACCTTGTTTTAAGTTCATGAATTCCATCACCTTAGCTTCCCTTAGCTCAAGTGGGAAGAAGAAATCAAGAAAAGCGGCATTAATCATGTCCAATCAATATCACCTTCATCAACTCTCTCAAACTTCCATTGAGTAAACCAAACTTGAGCAACTCTCTTAAGTTGATAAGCCTCTAATTTGGCTTTCTCTTCGGAAGACACCCCCATGATCTCCACTACCTTATACACCTCATCAATAAACTCTCATGGATCCTCATCAACCTTTGAAACATGGAACTCCAGGGGATTCATTCTAGCAAAATCCCTTATCCTCGAAGCCAGAGTAGGAGTCTTTGGTGAAATAACATTTTGAGCTAACATAGTGATTGTGACTCTAAACTCATCATTAGAAACTTGGTCCACTGAGGGACTTGAGGAACTTGGGGAGCCAGAGGAGCTTGGTTCATATTAGCATTATTTCCCCTTAGAAATGGAGCACATCGTGGAGCCATTTCTGAAAATACCAAGGGACATGTATTAGGATACTAAAGCTTTGAAGGCACGACAAAGAATACAAAAGAAGTAATGTTTTCCTAAAATATCTCATAGCCTCCTATTCATGGATATGGCGCACTTCACATCAATGAACAAGACTCTACTCGATGCAGCATGTTGGACTCCCTAGGATGATTTTAAACCTTGTGCTCTGATACCACTTTTCTTATGACCCGAACCTAGGGCCTAGCCGCGATACGGGGAATGTGACACCCAAAGGGATCCTATCAAAGCCTTATTTTCATATCATAAGTATTCATAAGGTAAACTAAGCATACATAAGAGAATAAGCAAGTGGAAGTCTATAGAAATAAAATGTCATAGTGTCCCTTAAGGGAACATACATAAAACCATAGTCGAAATCATTTCTCTACATGACAACTTTTGGCGGGGACTAGCATATAGCTCACTAGCTCACCCTCAAGATATACATCAAAAGTATGAAAGTGATGAAGTCTCAACATAAAGGAAAAACATCAAAAGGCTTGTTCCCGAAGCATGGGAACTCATCAACAAGTCTTCAATCTCAAGATCTGAGTCTAGCCACGAAATGGAATGGTCGCCTCATCGTCAGTCCCTACATGGTTAGATTATGTAGGCAAAGAAATATATGTTAGCATATGGAATGTACTAAGTATGTAGGTATATCTTGAATCAAAGTACATCATAATAATATCAATATGCATAATCATAAGAAATAAGATAAGGACACAATATGTATGGGCATGCAAGTTTAAAATCATGAGAAGAAGCATCATTAAATCCATTCATAACCTTAACATTACATATATGGAAATAGTACCATAATCGACATTCATAAGACTATGTGGACTATTACATGGAATCTTGATGTTCACTCTACATCAAGCTAAGAGGAGTCTACTTTCCCAAGGTAAACTCGATCCTTACCCTATAGGCTCTATCCTAGCACAATGCGATCATTTGACCCCCACTCTTTAGGCTCTATCCTAGAATGGTGAGTATCCATCATTTAAGCTAATTGGATCCATTATCACACCTTTAAGGAATAAATCATGATCATTCCTATGGTGGGACATAGTTATGGGACTATGGAATCTACCAAAGCCCTCTTGGTGTTAAGTCATATCCTACAAAATATATAAATCATGAATATACATAGCTTTCAACATATTTTATACTTCATTAAAATCATACTAGCGTATCTTGTAAATAATCCTCATAATCTTTCATAGAATATCATGTCATAAGAATAATCTATTCATAAAATATCTCTTCATAGTGTTCGTAGACATTTCCACCTTAACATCATCATAAACATTAGGGTTTTCATCACCCTTTTATCATATCATCGTCATAGCTTTCATAACAACATCATTATCATAATATCATCACATTAGTATCTCTAGACATTCGGTAGTCTTCTTCCCTTTTGATGGCTATCTTTTGCATCTAGACGTTAGCCTTGTATAGTGTAGTAGCTTGTATATGTAATAGCATTCCTTATTATTATGTATATATGTATGAGTGTATGCGTGTGTCTATTGTAGATCTGTACAATTGACTTCCAAGTTTTGGGTAGAGTGCATTGGTATTTAGGCATATCCAATATTTTTGTGACTAATGATTCAGGACAAGTACCCTGAGGTAGGGAATTGACTTTCCTATAGGTGGGATCTCACAGGCACCATCATGACCGGGACTAGGTCGTGATAATTTAGGTGTTTGTTATGGGTGTGGTAAGATAGGTCACAAGCTTGTGGATTGTCTTAGTGCTCCAAAGAAAGGCCAAATGGTTCTAAGTGGTCAAGGCCAACCAAGGGCCCAACAAGGTGATGCTCCTTACAATAACAAGCTTTACATGTTAGGCAGGTGGTGGAGGAGACTCTAAATGTTGTGATTGGTATGTTAATTTTTTTATTTTGATATGTATACTTTACTTGGTCTAGGTGCAAATTTATCTTTTGTCACTCCTTTCTAGGCTATTAAATTTGGTACGAGTCCTGAAATCTTAAGGGAGTCATTCTCAGTTTATACTCTTGTGGGTGACTCTATTATAGCCCGTAGGTCTATTGATGTTGTCCTATTTAAATTTTCATATAGTCCTTCCTTGTGATCTTATTGAACTTGAGATGGTTGATTTTGATGTCATTCTTGAGATGGATTGGTTCATGTTTCTTATACCTCCATAGATTGTAGGACCCGAATGGTCAAATTTCAATTTCTGAATGAGTCTATTCTTGAGTGGGTGGGTAGTGACTCCGCTTTTAAAGGTTAGTTTATTTCTTATCTCAAAGCCCAAAAAATAATTTCTAAGGGGTGCATCTATCATATAGTAAGGGTTAGAGATATTGAGTTTGAGTCTCCTACTTTTGAGTCGGTTCCGATGGTTAATGAATTTCCAAATGTATTTCCCAAGGATTTGCCCAATATTCATCCCGAAAGGGAAGTAGACTTTGGCATAGATCTTCTTCTTGATACTCAATCTATTTTCATTCCTCTTTACTGAATGGCACCGGTAGAATTGAAGGAGTTGAAGGATCAGTTGAAGAATTTTTTGGAGAAGGGGTTTCACTAGGCTAAGTATATCATTGTAGGGTTCTCCTGTTTTATTTGTGAGGAAGAAGGATGGGTCTCTTCGTATGTGTATCGATTATCGATAATTGAACAAGGTGACTATAAAGAATGAGTATCTATTGCGGAGGATTGATTATTTGTTTGATCAGTTACAAGGTGGTACTCACTGCGCCAAGATTGATCTTTATTTTGATTATCATCAGTTGAGGGTAAGGAAATGTGATATCCTCAAAATAGCTTTTGGACTGGGTATGGGCACTATGAGTTCGTGGTGATGTCCTTAGGGTTGATTAATGCTCCGACAATGTTTATAGATCTCATGAATTGGTGTTCAAGTCATTTCTTGATACTTTTGTGGTTGTCTTCATTGATGATATTCTGATTTATCCTTAGAGTGAACAAGAGCATATGGATCACATGACATTTGTTCTTTAGACTTTCAAGGACAAACAGTTGTTTGTTAAGTTTAGTAAATGTGAGTTTTAGTTGCATGAGGTAGCCTTCCTTGGTCATGTACTATCTGGTGATAATATTAAGGTTGATCCAAAAAAGACTGAGGCTGTGAAGAATTGGCTTAGAATGTTGTCTTCTTCAGATATTCAGAGTTTTCTTGGATTAGCTGGTTATTATCGGAGATTCGTTGAGGGTTTTTCATCTATTATTTCACCGTTGACTAAGTTGACTCAAAAGAAGGTCAAATTCTTATGGACAAATAAGTGTGAGAAAAGCTTTCAGACTTTAAAGGATCGATTTATATTGGTTGTTGTTTTGAAACTACTAGATGGCTTAGATGGGCTTGTGGTGTATTGTGATGCTTCTCAAATTGGTTTAGGTTGTGTTCTTATGCAACATGACAAGGTGATATCTTATGCTTCTAGATAGTTGAAGGTGCATGAACTTTATCCAACTCATGATCTTGAGTTAGCGGTTATGGTGTTTGCTTTGAAGATTTGGTGACATTATATTTATGGGGTTCATGTTGATGTGTTCACCGATCACAAGAGTTTGCAATGTGTGTTCACCCAAAGAGACTTAAACTTGAGACAAAGGAGATGGTTGGAGCTTTCCAAATATTATGACATGAGTATACAATACCATCCAGGTAAGGCAAATATTGCAGTTGATGCCCTTAGTAGACTATCTATGAATAGTGTGGTTAATGTTGATAATGGCAAGAAAACGTTGGTGAAATATGTGCATCGTTTGTCTAGATTAGGGGTTAGATTGGCTTATTCTAATGATGGTGGCATTCATGTTCAAAATGGGAAAGAATCTTCTATAGTTGTTGATGTCAAAGCGAAACAACATTTTGACCCATTATTGGTTGAATTAAAGAAGTTGGTTGCCAAAAAAAAGATAGAGGTTTTCTCCCAAGGGGGAGATAGTGTACTTCGATATCAAAATTGACCGTGTGTTCCTAACATTGATGGTATTAGATAGGTGATTTTGAAAGAATCCCATAACTCTCTCTATTCTACACACTCGGGATCCACTAAGATATATCGGGACTTGAAAGAGGTGTGTTAGTGGAATAGCATAAAGAAAGACATAGTCAAAATCGTATCTGAATGTCCTAATTTCGAAAAAGTGAAGGCGGAACATCAAAGTCCGGTGGTTTGGTCCAAGATATTGATATTCCTACTTGGAAGTAGAAATATGTGAATATGGATTTGTGACAGGTTTGCCCTGTACCCAGAAGCAATACTACTCTATTTGGGTAATTGTGGATGACTAAGTCGACTCATTTTCTACTGGTCAAGACTACTTTTAATGCCGAGGATTATGCCAAGATATATATTTGGGAGTTGGTTAGATTGCATTGTGTGTCTTTTTCTATTATATTGGATCATGGTACCCAATTCACTTCTCACTTTTGGATGTCATTTCAGAAGGGGCTTGGTACAAAGGTAAACTTGAGTACCTCTTTTCATCCTCAAATTGATGGACAAGCCAAGAGGAAAATTCAGACTTCGGAGGACATGTTAAGGGCTTGTGTGTTGGAGTTCAAAGGTAATTGTGACAATTATCTACCACTTATTGAGTTCGCCTACAATAACAATTACCATGCTAGCATTGGGATAGCACCATTTGTACGGGAGGAGACGTAGGTCCCCGGTGGGTTAGTTTGAAATCGGTGAGATAGTGTTGATTGGCCTTGATTTGTTGATGGATGTCATGGAAAAGGTGAAGTTGATTCAGGAGAAGTTGAAAATGGCTCAAAGTCATCAAAAGTTCTATTCGGATATTAGAAAAGAGACCTTGAGTTCCATATCGGTAAGTTGGTATATGTGAAGGTCTTACCCAAGAAGGGTGTAATGGATTTTGGTAAAAAGGGAAAGTTGAGTCCTGATATGTAGGCCAATATGAGGTTATTGAATGGATTGACAATGTGTCTTATAGATTGGAGTTGCCTTCAGACATGAGTTCCATTCATCTGGTATTTTATGTATCCATGTTGAGGAAGTTGGTTGGTGATCAAAGTACGATTGTGCCTTTAGAAGGTGTTGATGTTGAGGAGAACTTGACTTATGAAGAAGTTCCAATTGAGATCTTAGATAGGCAGGTAAAGAGGCTTCATAACAAGGAAATTGCATCGTTAAAGTCCTTTAGAGGAACCAACATGTCAAGAGTGCTACATGGAAAGTGGATCCGGATATGATGAAGTGATACCCCTATCTATTCCAATTTACTTATGCCTAAGGTACTAGGTTCTTCATGTTTAAATGGTCCAAATTCCTTTATTTTATCTTTTCATGTCATAATATGCATACATGTGCACAAAATTGATTTAATGATTTTTTAGCATAGATTTGATGATTTCATGATTTTAAATGTTAAGTTTGCAATATTCATTCATGTTAGGTTGTTTCATGTTCAATTCAAGTTATTCAAGTCATATTCTAGCTCATTCAAGGATGAATGATCCCAAGTGAGAGATGATGTAAGGACCTGGACTTCAAAAAGCCTTAACGGTGACCAAAAATGAGTTTTAAAATAATCTTGGCTAGGATTCCCTTTAAAGGGACCCTTCATGAGCTGTGGAAGGGTCCATGAGCCATAAAAGGGTCCGTGAAGGTACTCTTGACCATTTTCCAGTCATGCCTTGGCTTCTTGGAGGCTGGCAAGTAAAGTGTTCCCATCACGGAGCACACCACGGACTGTGGTATGGTTTGTGGAGGGACACCTCACCTTGGATAACCTCGTTTCATCACTAGCTACTCACCATGAAGGGGCCTACACGTCTCGTGAAGGGGTTCACAGTCCATGAACCCTACCGTGAAGGTGCTCAGGTGAAATTTTTATCCCGTTTTCATTAAGGGTCTTTTGGTAATTTTCCCTGACCCCAAGGCCTTTTGGTACTTTTATTCTTTTCTTTAAGTCAAAAATTAGTCCTAAATATATTTCATGAACTCTCATGCAAGTTTAACACTTAGTCACTCAGAATCTCTAAGTCCTAAAACATTCTCAAGCCTCTCATTCAAGGATTCAAGGATTCAAGCTAGGGTTTCAATTGGGGTTTCAAGCTCAAGTTAAATTCATATCAAACTCCTCAATCTAAGCTAGACATGTGTGGATTCATCCTTGGTTTCAATTCAATCTTGAAGCCCAAAATCTCTTTCAACTCTTTCATGAATTTTAAGTATGATCTAAGTATGATTTTCATGTTTTGAGTTCAAATTGATGGAATTATGATATGCGTCATTAATAAATGATGATTTAAGCATGAATTAAGTCTTATTCCAATGGTTTACATGGTTTCCATGAATTATGAACTTACATGTCCCTTTAAATTATGATTTCATGCATGGATAATTTTCATTATGATTCAAATGTTTGTTTTTCCATGGATTGTGCATATTTCTAGTTTATTATCATGATTTAAGTATGAATTTAATGTACCCATATTTTACTCTCACTTCTCATTTCATGAGCATGCATGAACAAGGATTTTCATGAGGTTATGATATGGATTTGGTCACCAAACATGGTTATGATCATGATTTCAAGGAAAGTATGTGTTACGACCCGGATAGAGGGCCTCGATGTGACATGACGAAAGAGGACCTGAAGACCCTCGATCAAGCCATCATAGCATCATTACACTCATCATCGATTCGGAAACGCAGAAGCTAAGCATGTAGCACATAAGCTCTAAGGGT
>JBCEWC010010256.1:0-17843 GCA_038996855.1 Solanum aculeatissimum | reverse complement strand
ACAAAGTTATACATCTACAAATATGATCGCAACAAACAATTTATAAACCTATTCATATACAGATTAATTCACACACACAAAAAAATTATTATCAATGCTACAAACAATTTTGTTAAATACAAACACACACGTATACAATGATAACTATCAAAATAACAAATTTTTTTATAGATATACAGGTGAACGTAACACGTTTTTAATTATACATACAAAACAAAAATACAAAATATTTTTAATATACTTGTTCTTCATATCTATCACAACATAAATATGTAAGCTAACAATCGCATCAGTGTAAATGCGAAAGTCAATCGTCAATGTATAACAATCACACAGTTAGTTATAAATAAAAATAATAACGACTGCAAGAAGGCAAAATCGAAAATATTAAAGTCTATTCACTTGAATATCGTCAATAATTCATATAATATTCATGTTAGCACAAAAAAAAACACATCCTAATGTAATCACAATTTTTCTTACCTGATTTTCGTATAATTATGCAGAAAAAATACTCAATTTTCTTTTGTTTTTTAGCTGAAGCAAGACTATTATGGTGTTTTTTTGGTACAAAGATTCATAGGCAGGGAAGTCTAATTAGATTCAACTATCATTAATTAAAGAACAGTTTCCATATCAATAACTTAATTATAATAAATCAGTAATTAATAGCGTAATTTTATTTTGTATAAGGCTCGTGTACATACACTTTATATACAAAACAATTTTTATGACCAAAGTTATGAAATGTAATTTTAGAAACTTTAGCTATTTCTGCCTATTATGTTTCATTAGGTGGCTATTTATGAAAATTTCACTTGATTTAATCTATATATTGCGTTCGACACTATATTTAAAATATAATTTTTATTAATTAATGTCTGACTTGTCGTTTTTTTGCCATATACACCTTTTAATTCGATCACGTGTCAACTTTTAATTTTATCCAATACAATCTTATCTTTTGTTCGATAACCACTTATTAAAGTATATCATAATTAATAATAAAATAATCTATCTACAACAGAGAGTCTAACGATAATATCTAAATTTTGTTTAATGCTTTGATCGGTTGAATAACATTGACCTAATCTATATCTTGTGTTTGTATCACATTTTTACTGCTATTTCTGCCGACTTGTGTCTGACTGCCACTTTTGTCACGTGTACGTTCTGATTCAACTGCCCATCAAATCTGAATTTTATCTTATATAATCTTATCTCTTGTTCGGTAGTTACAAATTTCAGTTATATCAAGATTATTAATTAGTAACTGAATACGTTATTCATATGAGATAATGTAACAATAATATCGAAATCCTTTGAGATAAAATAATGAAAATGACAAAAATACCCATAACGTACTTCAAAATCTTTTTAAAACAAAATAAGGTAAAAAAATAATTTTATAAACAAATAATTTCAACTTTAAAATTAATTAATTAATGTCAATATCACTAATCTTAAATGATTAATCTCCTCTTCAAACAAGAGTTAATCAAACCCTATGAATCAAGTTTAAAGAAAAAAAATTTGCTTGAAAAAATCAAGCCCATGATTTAATTATTTGACATTGATTTAATCAATATCTTGTGTTCGACACCATATTTAAAATATAATTTTTATTAATTAGTATCAGATTTTTCATTTTTTGCCATGTACACCTATTAATTCGATTACACGTCAACTTTTAATTTTATCCAATACAATCGTATCTTTTATTCGATAGTCACTTATTAAAGTATATCATAATTAATAATAAAAGAATTTATTTACAACATAGAGTGTAACAGTAATACCTAAATTTTGCTTAATGCTTTGATCGATTGAATAACATTAATCTAATCTATATCTTGTGTCCATACTATATTTTTACTGATATTTTTGCTGACTCAATGTCGGACTGTCGCTTTTGCCATGTGCACCTTCTGATTCAACCGCTCATCGAATCTGAATTTTATCCTATATAATCTTATCACTTGTTCGGTAATAACTAATTCCAGTTATATCAAGATTATTAATTAATAATTGAATACGTTATCTAAATTAGATAATGTAACAATAATAGTCGAATCCTTCGGGATAAAATAATAAAAATGACAAAAATACCCCTAACGTTCTTTAATGTCTTTTTAAAACTAAATAAGGTACAAAAATAGTTTTATAAACAAATAATTTCAACTTTAAAATTAATTAATTAATGTCAATATCACTAATCTTAAATGATTAATCCCCTCTTCAAACGAGAGTTAATCAAGTCCGAATCAAGTTTAAAGAAAAAAATTTTGCTCGAAAAAATCAAGCCCATGATTTAATCATTTGACATTGATTTAATCTATATCTTGTATTCGACACAATATTTAAAATGTAATTTTTATTAATTAGTGTCTGACTTGTCATTTTTTGCCATGTACGTCAACTTTTAATTTTATCCAATACAATCTTATCTTTTGTTCGATAGTCACTTATTAAAGTATATCATAATTAATAATAAAAGAATCTACCTACAACAGAGAGTGTAACAATAATACCTAAATTTTGTTTAATGCTTTGATCGATTGAATAACATTAATCTAATCTATATCTAATGTCCATACTATATTTTTATTGATATTTTTGCTGACTTAATGTTTGACTGTCGCTTTTGCCACGTGCACCTTCTAATTCAACCGCTCATCGAATTTGAATTTTATCCTATATAATCTTATCTCTTGTTCGGTAATAACTAATTCCAATTATGTCAAGATTATTAATTAGTAACTGAATACGTTATCTAAATTAGATAATGTAACAATAATACCCGAATCCTTCGGGATAAAATAATGAAAATGACAAAAATACCCTTAACGTCCTTTAACATCTTTTTAAAACTAAATAAGGTAAAAAAATAATTTTACAAACAAACCGTTAATCTTAAATGACTAATCCCCTCTTCAAATGAGAGTTAATCAAACCCTACGAATCGAGATTAAACAAAAAAATCCTGCTGGAAAAGATCAAGCCCATGGTTTGCTGCTGACATGGCAAAAGTAAAACGCCTATAAGTGACATGGCAAGGCTTTATTGGTAGAATAATCTTACGTGGCACTTCATCGTCGTCACAACTCCGAAAAATCTTCCTGTCTTTATCGGGTCAAGTACAGTCAGTTTTTTCAACTAACCAAATCAGAAAACCCGAGTAGTACATCTTAAATTAGCGCAACTACTATGGCATTTTAGGTAATTTTACCTGAAAAAGGAGGTGAATCTCGTTTTCACTTCCCCTTGTATTACCCCTCCCCTGTTCTCATATAAATTCACTCTACAATTAGGATTTTTTTCTTAAATAAATTTCCCCCCGATCTGATCCGCCGTCCACCTTCCGCCTTCGGACACAGCCTCTGCATTCACGCCCTTCGTCGGATTCCGGTAACCTTCGTTTCTTAAGAAATTCAATTTTGCATGTTTTGTTAGCTCGTTTGCTCTCAGATCCGTGCGTTACTTTGCTTTCTCTCGATCCATTCAGCGCTGATCACTCAGGTGTTGCTATTGGATCGTGCTTATTTAATGTGTTTCCTCATCAAATCAACTTGCTTTTACAATTTTCGTTATTTATGTGATTTTTTCGTCGTACGTGCGTAATGAATTCATATCACTAGTTTGAAGATTTGGATTTCACTGCGTATATGGGCGTATTCACATTCGTTGATAAGTACGGACAAGTAGCCGTTTAGTCATATTTATAGGGAAGGCCGCTGTGACATTAAATATTAAATTTGCTTAATTAACATGGATGAGATTTTGGTCGTTATTTTATTTAGCAATCTGTACTTTTCCAGAGATCTGTAACCGAATTCGTTTATTTGTTTTGATTTCTTTTAATTTGTGCATTTAAGATCTCGTTATTCTACCTTACTCATTTTGAAGGTTTTGATTTTTATGTACCAAAAGTGGCTCTTTGAAAAGTGTGGTTGTGGCTTATTTTGTTTCTGCATGTCTACCTGGTCGATGAGAACTTTTTATTTGGTGTCAACATTATGATTCCTGCCTCAATTGAATTTTGTTCCTAACTTGTTTTGTGAATATCAGGCATCTAGCAGTTGAAATGGCATCAACAGGATGGTTGAAGGGAAGGGTGAAAGCTGTTCCTTCTGGTGACAGTTTGGTTATAATGGGTAGTTCCAAGGCTGAAATCCCCCCTGAAAAGTCTATTACCTTGGGATCTCTAATGGCTCCACGATTGGTATGATCATGCACTGATAAACCTTACCTTTTTTTTAATGATCCATACCTTCAATTGCTGCTATATTTGTATCTATTTTTCTGTTGCTCATTCTAGTTTTCCCCTTGTAGGCACGTCGTGGTGGAGTGGATGAGCCATTTGCATGGCAAAGCAGAGACTTCTTGAGGAAGCTTTGCATTGGAAAGGTGTCCTTGCATTGATCCTCTAACTTGTATATATATATATATATTTATATATTCTCATTTTAGTAGTATAAGATTTAAATGCATCCTTTTTATTCTTTAGGAGGTCACTTTCAAGGTGGAATATACTGTACCTTCCATAGGGCGAGAATATGGAACTGTTTTTCTTGGTGACAAGAACGTTTCCATGCTAGTTGTTGCTGCAGGCTGGGCCAAGGTTGGATTGGTGTTAATTTCTCTGTTTCTAAGCTGACTTGTTTCACACTATATATAGTTTCATGAAATGATTAATTTTGGTGGAACCAGGTCAGGGAGCAGGGTCAACAGAAAGATGCTAATCCCTATTTGAAACCACTGCAAGATGCTGAAGAACAAGCCAAACAACAAGGTGTAGGTCGTTGGAGTAGGGTGCGTTTCTCATTGTCTCTGATGTGTTTTTGTTATTGGACAAATATTGTGAACTTCATCTTTTAACTTTATCAAGATCAGATACTGTTAACTTCACTGCAATATATGTCCAAGCTTTATAGTCTTGTGATGGGGAATAAATTTTGATCAAGGGAAGATGATATTTTCTCTGACTGGAACATTAAGAAGTTGTTTACTTCTCCTACTTTGGTGCCTATGTATTCTTATTGTTTTGTTCCATTTCATTGTTCAATTCTTTGACTATTCTTACATTTTTAGATGTTATGGAGCATATTTGTTGTCCCATTTTGTGGTCTACTTCTGTCTGCAAAACACCTTGTGCTACAAGAATTTTATCTAGAATATGTTGAGCTTTGATTCTCAGCACTGGGTAGTATCCAGATTATCCTGTTATGCTTGTTTCTCTTCTTCTTTTTTTTTTTCTGGGCGTAAAAGGAGTATCTTAGAGAGTATGGATCAGTATATGGAATTTTGGGATCACTAGGAAATATGTAACTAGGAATCTCGTAAGGTCTGTCTGCTTAGGGATACTTTTCAGTACCTTCTTGGTTTTACTAATAAAATTTCTACTTTATAAAAAGAAATTCTTTTACTTGTTATTCTTTCATCTAGAAAAGTCAGCAACTAGATCTAATCTAAACTGTATTGATTTTTTATGAGTAGCCCCTGTCACTGTGGTTTGTGTTGGCTAGTGGATCTTTTGCATAGTATCTTTGTCCTTTTAGTTCAGTGTTCCATACATTTGCGATCAAGTTTGTTGTTTTTTTTTTCCCTTCCTTTTTTTCGGGTGTACTAATTCCTGGCATACTGCTGTTTTCAGGCACCTGGTGCTTCTGAGGCATCTATTAGGAATCTACCTCCATCTGCAATTGGTGATGCTAGTAACTTTGATGCAATGGGCCTATTGGAGCAAAGTAAAGGTAAGCTTATAGAAGCATTTGTTGAGCAAGTTCGTGATGGAAGTACGCTACGAGTGTACTTACTTCCAGACTTCCAGTTCATCCAAGTTTTCGTCGCTGGAATACAGGTCAATGCAGTACAAGTTAAATTTTCTTTATGACCAGATCTTGTTAATTGTCCAGTTCGTTTACCCTTTTGTTTCAATAAACAGGCACCTTCTATGGGAAGAAGAGCAACATCAGAAACTATTATTAATTCTAGCGTTACCGCTGATGAACCAAATGGAGAATCAACTATTGAACATCGTGCAGCGCCTACATCAGCGCAGAGGTTGGCATCCTCAGCAGCATCTGTAACAGAAGTTGCCCCTGATCCTTATGGCAAAGAAGCAAAACATTTTACCGAAACTCGTGTCTTGAATAGAGATGTGCGATTCTATTTGTTAGCTCTTAATGATTTGTGTTTCCTGTTTACCCTGTTTCTAATGTAGTTTAACATACAGGTTCGAATTGTCCTGGAGGGAGTTGACAAGTATAGCAATCTAATTGGATCAGTGTATTACACTGATGGAGAATCGGCAAAGGACCTTGGATTGGAGCTTATTGAAAATGTAAGTGATAGACATACAACTACAGATACTTTAGAACACATATCTAATTTAAAACTGATGTTTATAAAAGGTCACTGTAACTGGTACACTTTGTGTCTTTTTATGATAGGCGTCTTCAAGTAATTGGAAACTGTCATAAGCTTAGATGGGCCTTTCTTATTGGTTTTCTTTCATAATGATTATTTATTTACTGATAGATTTTCTCTGATTCGGGAGGCTCTGCTTTTATGCTTTTATATGCTCAACAAACGGCTTATATCTTGTTCCGTAACACAGTTAGTCCTCTCATTTTGCTGGTCATTAATCGTACAAATGCAGTCATTGATATGATACATCTGTGTGGAATATGCATCCGTTTCCTATCATTGCCTTTATTACCATTACCTTTAGTGAGCGTCATCTCTCTCTCATTGTGTACCTCTCTTGGTTTCTTTATATGGATTAGCAAGGGTTCCTCTTTCACCTAAATTTATTAGCTTTCTCTTGCTGCTACTTTCTCTACTTAGTTTTTTATGGAATTGATGTTGTAGCATAAAGACTGTTTATTTTGCTCGTTTTTAATTTTTCAATTAGTTAACTTGACGGTGATAGGCTAGTTACTCCTAATTCTAGAAAAGGGAATGTATAACTTTTGTTTGGGTTTCAGAATGTTTAAGGTCAATCTAATGTAAAGTTTACCCCTCTTTCCTTTGCAATAGGGTTATGCTAAATACGTTGATTGGAGTGCAAACATGCTGGAAGTTGAAGCCAAGAAGAAGCTGAAAAGTGCTGAGCTTGAGGCCAAAAAGACTCGCTTAAGAATCTGGACGAATTATGTAGCGCCTGCAACAAATTCCAAGGCTATTCATGACCAAAATTTCACAGGAAAGGTAGTTATGAGTCAAAAGGGTTTATTAAGTTCTTCTTAACCTCTCTCTTTCTCGATTAAAAAAGACGAGAAAAATCTCTCAGCGGTTTGCTTTTTGTAGGTGGTTGAGGTTGTCAGCGGAGATTGTCTTGTTATAGCTGATGATTCTCTGCCATTTGGACATCCATCAGCAGAGCGAAGGGTTAATCTTTCTAGTATTAGATCTCCTAAAATGGGAAATCCTCGTAGAGATGAGAAGCCTGCTCCCTATGCTCGGGAAGCAAAGGAATTTTTGAGAAATCGCCTTATCGGAAAACAGGTATTTCTGTCTTTTATGATATCACCTCTCTTGATTTTAGAGTTACAGAATCAGAAAGAGATGATTACTGACCTTATATCCTTTCAGGTGAATGTTTCAATGGAGTACTCTCGGAAGGTCAGCATGGCAGATGGACCTGCTGCTCCCGCCAGTGGCGGAGATTCTAGGGTGATGGATTTTGGAACTGTATTCCTGGCATCCAAGGATGGGGATGATGCATCACCTGCTCCATCTGCTGCAGGCAACCAGTTATCTGGAGTGAATGTTGCCGAGCTTTTGGTTGCCCGCGGTTTTGCAACTGTTGTTAGACATCGTGATTTCGAAGAACGTTCAAACTATTATGATGCCCTTCTCTCTGCAGAATCACGTGCTACTTCTGGGAAAAAGGGTATTCATTCTCCCAAAGAACCTCCGGTGATGCATGTAATGGACCTGCTAACGGTTAGTATCCATGTCACTGATTGTCTCTCTTTATGTGACTCTTAAGGAATCACTAATTTTTTCTCTTATACTTTCAGGCACCGTCAAAGAAAGCTAGAGACTTCTTGCCTTTCTTGCAGCGCAACAGGAGGATGTCTGCTGTGGTAGAGTATGTCCTCAGTGGTCATAGATTCAAACTGTTCATTCCCAAGGAGACTTGCAGCATTGCTTTCTCTATTTCTGGAGTGAGATGCCCTGGTCGTGATGAACCCTACTCTGAGGAAGCCATAGCCTTGATGAGGCGGAAGATAATGCAGAGGGATGTTGAGGTAACATTGTTTCTTTCTTACATTTGTAATGTGCTACATATGAATTTCTCTCTTATTTGTTTCCTATTGGCTTCTAATAGATCGAGGTAGAAACGGTTGACAGAACAGGGACTTTCATTGGAACATTATGGGAATCGAGATCCAATGTGGCAGTGACCCTACTGGAAGCTGGCTTAGCAAGGCTTCAAACTTCTTTTGGAACTGATAGAATCGCAGAAGTTCACCTTCTCATGCAAGCTGAACAGGCTGCTAAAAGACAGAAATTGAAGGCAAGAGCAAGATCTGTTATACTTATTGGTCATGAATTTGTTCTCTACTATTTATTAACAAGTGCCTCGATGTAGATATGGGAGAATTATGTCGAGGGAGAGGAAGTTCCTAGTGGTGGAGCAGCTGAAAGACGCCAAAAAGAAGAAGTGAAGGTAATGCAATTAGATCTAGTTCTTCTCAGTTAATTATTGTTTGCGATAATTTACCATCTGGATTCATTATGAATACTGTTTTGTGTTAGATCGTCTGACTTCTATACTTTTACACATTTATGTTCTCAGGTCACAGTCACTGAAATTTTGGGTGGGGGTAAATTTTACGTTCAGTTGGTTTCCGACCAGAAAGTAGCCGCCATTCAGAAGCAACTTGCTTCACTAAATCTTCAGGAGGCTCCTGTAATTGGTGCATTTAATCCAAAGAAGGGTGATACTGTTCTTGCTCAATTCAGTGCTGATAATTCATGGAACCGAGCAATGGTATGCGATCCAATAATCCTATACTTAATTTATGCAGTTCTATAAGTCTATAAATTAGACAGTAGAAGAAATGACCTGAATTATGGAGTATTCTAACTTTGATGTATTCTTTAATATGAATGGAAATTACTAGTTTGGATAGTTGTATGAAGTCAAACCGTTAAATCTTCAAAACTACAATTTGGTACTTTTTACCTAAAAAAATTACAGTTGCTACTTTTTTATGTATCAAAGAAAGTTAAATGTGTGCTTTTCCATTTCAATCAAATAAACTATTTGCTTGAACAGTACTGCTTTTTTGGTCATCACATGCAGTCATAAACTGTATTAGTTAATCTAGTGTTTTCATTGGCACTACACATATATATTAAAAGTAAATCCCTGCTCATGCAATGTCCCTAGCTCGTTAAAAAATACCTTACCTTGTACTGCTTCTGCTCGTCTCATGAATAACATTTTCGCCATCTGGTTGTCTGTTAAGCCCTTTTTCTTAGCCAATCCAATGCATATCTTTGTGGGGTCACTAATGTAGATTATTGAAATTTCATGTCTTCCGATGGATATAGGTGATTTTATTATGTTATATTTTTGCTTGTCAATATCATGATGTTCTTTTTCTGACTGTTCACTTTAAAATATGTTAAAGATTGTCAATGCCCCTCGCGGTGCTGTGGAATCTTCCAAAGACAAGTTTGAAGTTTTCTATGTTGATTATGGAAATCAAGAAGTTGTTTCATACAGTCAGTTGCGGCCTCTTGATGCTTCTGTGTCCTCCGGTCCTGGTCTTGCTCAACTCTGCAGTCTTGCTCATGTTAAAGTTCCTGGGCTAGAAGATGATTATGGTCAGGAGGCAGCATACCGGCTAAGTGAGCTTCTTCTAAGTGGGCCAAAGGAATTTAGAGCTGTTATCGAGGAAAAAGACACTTCAGGTGGAAAAGTTAAAGGTCAAGGAACAGGGACAGTCTTTTTGGTGACTTTGGTTGATCCTGAAAGTGATATCAGCATAAATGCTACCTTACTTAAGGTTCGAAAATAATAGCCACTTTTATTACATTATTTTACTCATATCCTATTGCTTTTGGATTCTGTTGAGTTTTTCAATAGCCACTAGGTCTCCTGTTCACCCCCTCTACAGTATCATAGTGAAGCACAATGCCTTCATTTGGCTGTTCAAATTGCATTCAGCTAGACCATCTTTTATCTGGTAGAACTATGGTTTGAAATTCCTAGTGCTCCCATTCTCCTCTGCCCCTTAAGGATTTTATTTATTTATTTATTTTTGTTCTAGCGGTGTACTAACAAGGGATTTGTAAAATTTTCAGGAAGGACTTGCTAGGATGGAGAAAAGGAAGAGATGGGAGCCCAAGGACAAACAACAAGCGCTGGATGAATTGGAGAAGTATCAGACAGAAGCACGGGATAAGAGACTTGCAATGTGGGAGTACGGAGATGTCGAGTCAGATGAGGAGGATATCCCTGTTAGGAAAGCTGCTGGTAAACGGTGAATGCTGCAAGAGAGTTAAAACTGGTGGCAATTGCCAATTTGGATGGGGGCTGTTTCAGCCTAAAATCTACCAATCAGACAGTTGCTGTCTAGGGAAATAGAGAGGTGAAATGTGTTGTTCACATGTAACTTTAGGAGAGAGACTTCAGGAGGTAGAGAAATTTTGTTCTCTTTCTTTTCCCCCCCTTTTTTACTTTATTTTTTTAAAATTTATATGACTCTGAATAAACCGGCCTCCTTTGTTTTTCGTTCGTCAGGGATGTGTTAAATTTTATCAGAATTGAGAGGCAATATTTATCTTGACCGTTTACATCTCAATGTTTTTTATGAATAGAGGGAACAGAAACAAATATTTTTAATCAATTTATTCAATGTTATACAGGTAAAACCTTAAAAAGTGTACTATGAAGAGAGATGGAGATAACACCTATTCCTCTATAATCCAACACTTCCATTCCATGACTCTCCCTTTCCATTCCAGGCCGGACTTTCACCACTTTACCATCTTTCTTCCCCCGGTATCGTTGTTTCCATCACTCATGGATCTTCTTTTGCAGCTCTTTCCACTCCACAAGTAACAGAAAATAAAGTCGTTAGAAGCAAATTAAAGTATCAAAAAACATTTAAAGTTGTTGTCATGACTAAATGCTGCTGCAATCGATCGAAAGATGGAAGAGGTAGTCTTAGGTGGAAATGTTATTAAATGACACTGCCTTGAATTGGGAGATGTTGGAATTATTTATGGGTAAGAAATAATATTTTTATATTAGACCAAGGTTTTCAAAAAGAAAATGACAATTCAATAACTACACGTGTTTATTTTTCCTAGCTTCAACAAAAGTGGACCAAATAATTTGGAGAACGTTTTGGTCTTCTTACATAACGGTACATATACAAAAAGTCAATTCGACAAAATGGTCACATGTGTAATTGTATATGAAAATGTATCCATATTGCATAATAATTATACATATATTCTCAAATTTTAGATATGAGATATTTTTGATGTTTCAAGCCTTTATTATATTATTTATTTGAAACACTTTATGTTTATGACAAGTCAAGTTTTAGAATTGAGCTATGAAAAAACTTTAATAGCTGATAAAGTATTTTAATTATGATCAATTCAAAATCTCCTCTAAACAGTCTCAAATTCTAGATATGAGTTGCTTTTGATGTTTGAAGACTTTTGATATATTATGCATTTGAAACGATAGGAGGGAAGAAGAGAAGAAAAAAGAAGCAGAAGAACCGGAGAAGGAATAGAGGAAGAGAAGTAGTGTTACAAAATGCCTTTCTTTTTTTTGTTTTCCCACTCGGGCGATGCCGAAAGCCCGATTATATTCAGATTTGTGTCGCGTAGGGCCCCATTTAAAGGGAAACACTCCTTATCAAAAAAATTTTCATTCCCAGAGCTCAAACTCGAGATCTTTGGTTAAGGAAGGAACAAACCATTATACCACATCCTTTGGTGGTGTTACGAAATGCCTTTCGGTTGAAAATAAAGTGTGCCGAATGGACATTTTCAATAATTGATGATAAGTGGATTATTTTGGATAATTATTTTTAATTCAATGAACATTTTTTCTAATTTTCTTCGTCATTTTTCTAGATTTTCATTCAGTAATAAAAAAATTTCGATCTTCAACAATGAGAGCAAACACATACAAATCACATTAAAAAAGAAAAATAAAATTAAAAGTACGATTAAAAAAGTCTTAATAGTTCAATTCATTAATGCTTTTATTTTCACTTTGACGGAGAATTAGAAGGTTACGAGTTCAAGCCTCGAAAATAATCTCTGACAGAAATATAAGGTAAGACTGTGTACAATAGACTCCTGTGATCCGATCCTTCCCCGAACCCTGCGCATAGCGAGAGCTTTAATACATCGGGCTTGCCTTTTATGATGAATGCTCCATGATATAATACTCCCTCTGTCCCATTTTATGTGACACCCTTTGACTTGACACGATGTTTAAGAAAAAAAAGAAGACTTTTATGAGATAACTTATTCCATCATTATGGTATAAATGGTGGGATAAGTTATTCCAAACTTGACAACCAAACAAGATATTAAAATTTCATCCCTTCACAATTTATTTTTATCCCTCACACCAAACGACCCCTAAGGATAAAAAGAAAATTTTAAAGGTAAATTATTTCCAATTTGAAGTAACATTCTTTTTTAAACGGACAAAAAAGGAAAGAGTGCCACATAAAATGTGACGGAGGAATAATTTTTTTTCCTAAAAAGGACTTGGGAAAAGTAATATTTCCCAAGTGACGTGGATAATTGCACGTGGCAATCCATCTAGGAATATCCGCCCTGTCCTAATCAGG
Organism: Solanum aculeatissimum; assembly: GCA_038996855.1. NCBI lineage: Eukaryota > Viridiplantae > Streptophyta > Magnoliopsida > Solanales > Solanaceae > Solanum > Solanum aculeatissimum. Next base: position 4,992 of record JBCEWC010010256.1, on the reverse strand, counting down.
TCAAGTACAGTCATTTTCTTTTAAGCAAATCAGAGAACCTTCTTTTACTAGATTTTGAATTGCCACTGGCACTTCAGGTAATTTTGCCCAAAAAGGAGGTGAATCTTCTTTTCACTTCCCCTCTTCTATACCGGTTTCGCATATAAATATATTGTCACTCTGCAATTACGGGTTTTCACCTAAAAAATTCTCCTCAATTCATCCGCCGTCCGCCGCCGGTCACAGCGTCTGCATTCTCGCCCCTGGCCGGATTCCGTTACCTGTCGTTCTGAAGCAATCCAATTCAGCTGATTTGGTTTTGGATCCGTACGTTACTTTGCTTTCTCTCTGTTCCTCCGTCTTCGATCGATCCATCCAGCGCTAATCGTTCAGGTATGCTTTGGGGATCGTTCGTGTTTAATTGATGTTTTCATGTGTTTTTACATCAAATCAACTTTTTACCATTGAATGTTTCGCCGATGCAATCCTTCTGATATGTCGTTAGTTTTTATGTGATTTTTTTTTTAACTTGTTGAATGAATTCAAATCACTGGTTTGAAAATTTGCTTTTTTTTACTCTGAATGATATATGTCCCATGTGTTTAATCAAACCGCTGGTTTGAAGATTTGCTTTTCACTCTGTAAGATATATGTTCCATGTGTTTAAATTGGGTTTGATAAATAAAAGTGCGATAAAAGTGTGTTGGTTAGAATTTATGGCACAATTTTTTTATAAGACAATTAAATAATTCCCCTCTTTGATGGAAGGTGAAAAATTATGTGAAGATTCCATGATTAGATGGTATCTATGCACAATGTAGGATAATGTAGCTGATAAATTTTGACAAGTGAGCATAACGCGGGTTAGCTTGTGTGCCTCGTCAACATGGCACATGTCCCGCTTGTACAATCCTACTATACATAAATAGGTCATTATGGACTCATAGTTGCATGTTAAGAAAAGAGTAGCTTATGTGTTATTGGAGTATAAAGTGGTCTTTAGAAACTGCTCCTCTCTCAAATGCAATTCAGTGCAAAGGAGAGAAAATAGTTTCTCCAAACTAGAAAATCCAAGAACTTTAGCTCAAGATATTCAATAAACGCTATATGAATTTCAAATATGATTTCTTGATTAAAGCAATATAATTTGATGGTTTTGTGAAAATCGTTAAGTTCCGCGATCCAAATTTCATGTGAAGTTTTGAATTAGATTGTTTATGTTTCACAAGCTATTATCGAGATAATCCTAACATGTGGTACGGTGCATGATTTTAGGAACTAATGATTTTCCATTTTATGTTTTCTCCAACTCTGTGAATCTTAATTATGAGACTGAGTTGTTCACTGCATCAGATTAAGGTTCTGGTATGGAAAAAACAGTTTATCATTAACCATTCTGCTGGTGTGTCAGTATTATGTTTGTTACTTCTAAAAGGTTCTCTTTGATTATGTATGTGAGATTAGTTAATTAATGCAGGATGGGGGTTCCCCAATATAGTATAGCTTGGCCGTCAGAAAGGCACATCCTTCTCGTTAACCACCATACCAAGTCAAAGTGGTTGAATCTTTATGATTATTTTATTCCAGCATAATGGATGAACCTATATTTAATTATCCAGAGTCTTAATGCTTATAAATGATAGTATAATATAATACTTTTGGGTAAATTGAAGTTCACAATGATAAGACATTTCTGGATTGTCCAAAGGTTGATCGTTTGTTCATAAGTCGATAATTTAAATGTGCCATTACTTTGTTTTATATACAAAGATAGTAGATATTACTAATTGGTGCATTATAGATTATTGACTAATGTTTTAGTTTTATTGAACATATGTCTAAAGTTGTACTTTGATGTTTCGTCCAAATGAGAATATCACTATACATCTTATAGTCAGTATGTCCTTTTTATTCTGATTGTATGTGTAGGTTAATAACTCAAAGCATTAACGAATTAAGAGGGTGTTTGGATTGGCTTTTTAAAAGCGACTTATAAGCTACCCAACTTTTGCTTTTTTTTTTTTTTAAACTTTTTCGGCCTAACTAAAGCGCTTTTTGATGTTCCTAAACACTTTTAAAATTGAAAAACAACTTAAAAGCCAAAAGCCACTTAAAATAAGTCAATCCAAACACCCACTAACATATTTTATTTGCAACATTTGCTCTTCGTTCACACTCTACTTTTGTTGTGACCTTTCCACAATACGGGTTAATGTCCTCTCATAAAATCTTTCTCCCAATTGTCCTAGCTGGCGAGCAATCCCAATTTGCAATAGAGAACAAGACACGTGAACGTCTTTTGTTCGCTTCTTCTCCACCAAGCACGGATGTTTAAGGATAATGGTAGGTTGGTGGCTACCTAAGAAAACTATGATTTGATCACTAACTTAACTCCTATCATTGATGTGGATAGATCAAATTCCATGTTGGGGTTTTAGATCTTGGTGCCACAGTCCACACTATATACCAAGAAGCCAATTACTATTACTGGAACTAGCAGTGGGACCGATCTAACATATTAAGCAATAAGCCTAATGTTAATGGAATGAATATTGTGAGCACTATTAAGACAAACTCTTTCCAAAACTGGGAGGAGGCTTGGATTGAGGCTAAGAGCAGAAGGAGGTTGGGACTAGGGCTAAGAACAGAAGAAATTGCAAGTTAATTCAAACCTGTAGGCGGACCATTTGGAAAGAAAGGGATTCCAGATGTTTTGAGAATTGAAGTAGCACTATATAGAAGTCAAGCTCAACTCTGTTCTGCTATTTTGTTTTTGGTGTATAAAGTCAAATCCTGAAGACACAGACAATCCTATATAACTTTTAATTCATGTTAGGATTGTATCCTATTTCACCTTGTTTTTGTTATTTTCTCTATTGCACTTTCCTTTGCAAAGGGATTTTTCTGTACTTCCCAAGTATTGGTTTATAATACAAAGTTGTTACTTGTTCAAAGAAAAAAAAACTCTTTCCAAAATTGAAAGTGCTAGATAGGTTTTGAAACTTGTGGATCAATTCTCCTTAAGTACTGATAAATCTCTTGCTAGGACACCGATGGGTACCTTGACGACCATGAAATTTAATGGTTTCGTACCATGCATAAGCACACCATTGAGATGACGTTAGCTCATTGTGAATTCATCATTAACTCATTGTTGTTTGGGCCTTTCTAAATGAACTACTATATCATGAGAGGCTAATGGAATGTGCATGAAAAATAAGGTTAAAGAATCAAGGAAGTCACTCCATTAACCTTGTAAACAGGAAGGAGCCAAAAAGAAAGGAAAAAACACGATAAGGGTAAATAGAGGCAACATAATGTAACGAGCCATCTTTCCAATTACGTAAGAAGGAACACAAGAATGTGAAGTGTCGTTTCTATGGGAAACCTAGACACTTTCAGAAGATTACCATAACTCATTGTTGTTTGGACCTTTCTAAATGAACTACTATATCATGAGAGGCTAATGGAATGTGCATGAAATGCACGAAGTGTTGTAGGAGAAAATAAGGTTAAAGAATCAAGGAAGTCACTTCATTAACCTTGTAAACCGGAAGGAGCCAAAAAGAAAGGAAAAAAACACGATAAGGGTAAATAGAGGCAACATAATGTAACGAGTCATCTTTCCAATTACGTAAGAAGGAACACTAGAATGTGAAGTGTCGTTTCTAGGGGGAACCTAGACATTTTCAGAAGATTACCCGAAACGTAAGGCATGATTCAAGAAAAAAGATTGGCCTAGTGCTTTTATGCATCTTAAATCAAATCTAATGGAAGTACCTTACAATATTTGCTGGATTGACTTTGGTTGTACTATTCATATTTCTAACACGATGCAAGGATTCCTTACAACCCCGACCATAAATCACAATGGAAGATTTGTGTACAAGGGGAATAAAGTGAATATGCCAGTTGAAGCTATTGCGACTTCTTGTTTAGTTCTAGATACTGACATCACTTAAACTTGTTTGGAACTTATTATGTACCTTATGTTTTAAGAAATTTAATTTTCGTATTAAGTTGGGAAAGTTGAATACTTTTTTAATTTAGACAATATTGCTTTACTTCGTTTTAGCATATAATCATCTTATTGGTTTGAGTATTCTTTGTAATGGTTTGTACAAACCAAATCCTTATTGTCGTACTTGCGGAAATCCTTTTAAACTCTGCATCATAATGTTGGAGCTAAATTGTGGTTTGGTGAATGAACACTCTACTTACTTGTTACACGAATCTTTAAGTCACATATCCAAAGAAAGAATGAAATCCTTCCAAATTTGGATTTTATATGTAGCTTTAATATTTGGTATCAATAAAGGAAAACAAACCAAACAAATGAGGAATGAAGCTACAAAAAGCGCACAACTTCTAGAAATTATACACACCAACATATTTGGTCATGTTGTAGTAAATTCTTTCAAGGACAAATGGCTAAATTTGCACTTGAATTATGCGAGATGGAAAGTTGCCTTCGTTAATAGTTAGGTTCAAATATGTCAAAATTGGCATAGCCCAGTGTTTTGGACGGCGAAAGGCGACAAGGGGCGAGGCGAGTGGCAAGGAGCTCGCCTTTTTGAAGTACGGCGTCAATTAATACAAAAAAATAAATAAAAAATATTTAGTTGCATATATAAATAATTGAAATCTCAATCTCAATAACACAAGAAAATATTTCAATTCAAAAACTAAAAATAGATAGTAGATACTACAAATCTAGAACTTGAATGACAAAAAAACTAAACAAAAGTCAAAACAGTGAGAAAAATAACAGAGGTAGAAGTAACTCTGCAGTCTGAAGAAGAATTAAAAAACATAGGAAGAAGAAATCTCAAGAAGAAAAAATGAAATACGTATTGGTTGGACTTTAGAGTCTCCGGAAAAGTTTGGTTGGTCACGGGAGAAGTCTAGTTGAGTCATTTGGTTGGAGTCGAAGTCTAAGTGTAAGAGCGCAATTGTGCAAATTTGGAAAGAAAACTTTAAAATTATGTTTTAACTTTTAAAACCCTAAATTGG